>JBBMOE010000070.1:903182-1080824 GCA_037975065.1 Chaetodon trifasciatus
GCCGCTGTCAACAGCTGCGGTGTCAGGAGAGCCAATTTGTGTTTCCAGTAACCTCTGCGGATCAAGCGAGGGATTTGAACCGACAGCCCGGCGGGTCAGAGAGGCTGGAATAATCATCACACTCCGCATGGTGGTAATCATCTCATACTGACACCTCTTGGCCCTTTAATACCAGAAGCTAAGCTATCTCCTACTGCCATCACCTCTGTCCCTGTCCTGCTATTGGACCTACAGCGGCTGTGTGTGTGAGTGTGTGTGTTTCAAAGCCTTACCTCTACTATCACACTGACAGCAGATCCTGATTACGACTGCAGGACTATACAATCATTCCTGTCTGTTTAACCCTTTAAACCCCAGACTGCCTTTGCTTCAGTTCCAATGCTTATAGCTGAACTCCCCTCCAACCTCTGACGACGCCCTGCATCCCTCAGGTGTGGTTAACATCATTTGGGTTTGTACCATCAGCATGGCCATCACCCTTTGATTGACATGAAAAGGAAGTCTACTGCACTGTGGCCCTGGAGATGGTGAGACAGCTGTGGACGACGCCTGAGCCATGTTGTTTTCAGTCTCAGGTTATAATACTAATATGTCTTTAGATACAGTAAATATTACAATTCAGCAACATGAAAAGTCTGCATTAGCCAATAGCTGTTATTCAGCAGCTCCTTTTCACACACACACGTTAAGCCTGTTTGTGATGTTTATCCTCAGTGGAGAGCAGAGTAAGCTGAGCAGACTGTGTAGCAGCAGCAGTGTGTGCCTTTCACTGCGACTGGAGTGTGAGTCTGAGACGAGGGGGTGCGACTGACGTCAAGCTGATTGTGAGAGTCGGAGACTCCAATCAGCGCCGGGCGTACCTTCAGAGCAGGAGTGTCGGGGAGAAAAGACAAACAGCCCGTATCTCTTCCTGAAGCCCCGATGTGTCACGAGAAGCTTCCCCTGCGTCGCAGTTAAAGCGAAGGCGTTCGACCTCAGCCGGTGAAAACACCTCCGCCTCTCCCGTCCAAACTCCGTTTGTGCTGACACGCTGCGGCTTCACGAAGCTCTCCGGATGGCGCTCGTGATAAATGAATGAATAAAAACTCATGCGGCTGTTTGGGGAACAAAGTTGACACTTGACAGAACAAGCATTGATTTTGGTGTCAGCATTGCATTCAAGGTATCTGGTTTTTTCAGCTTCAACTGAAATCCCTCTAACGTTGTTCAAAAGGCTTTTTAAGGTATATTAGCTACAAAGCCATGAATAATGAATTTTTAAAAAAAATGACAGATTATTGATGAAGTCTACTTTCATTTCTGTTACTTCCTCAAGGTGAAAAAAGTAAAAAAAAAAAAAAAAAAAAAAAAAAGATTTCCAGACGCCTCCAGTCTGATGTGCTACACGGTTTGTGGAAAATGTTTCCATAAATAATAATGCAGCCTGTGTTTAGATAGACCTCTGAAGGTGGACTGAAGGGTGGAGTTGCAGCGGGTGGTGGTGAGTTCAACAAACCAAGAGGCGGTTTGTCAGGAGAGGCATGAACTCGGGGCGAGTTCTCTGCATTCTGTGTCTGTGTGAAGAAAAAGTGACGTTTTCTTTGAACGAAATAAGTCTGTTAGTTATGGAGGCCGTTTATCCTCCAACCATTTATTTACTGAGCATGAAGGACTGAGAGGGAAACACAGAGCTGAACTGCCACATGAAATGCTGGAAAACTAATTATCAGTGATGGATTGAAATGCCTCCTGTCACTCATTTAAGCTTTCACACCAAAGCTACAACAATTATCAAACTCCATATAACTGAGCTGCGTCTTTCCCCGACGCTTTTGTTTTCAACTGAACTCACTCCTCTTCTTTAAGAGAAGTTCTGGTTTCATTTATGTTCTTATTTTTGCAGTTATGGCCATAAATATCAAGACTCTACACAAAAACTTAACTGGAAATATGCATATTTGATTATTTAAAGACATAGCACTCCCATGTTTGGTCATTAATATGAAGCTACAATCAGGAGATGGTTAGCTTAGCTTAGCACGAAGACTGGAAACAGGGGGAAACAGCTAGCCCAGCACATCAATCCAGTCCTGCTTTTAGATTAACACATGCACTCACAATACTTCAAGTACATTTTCCATTTTCTTGAAGTTACATTTTCAAAGTCTATCAGTACTTTTCACCCCCCCTTCATTCCCTCTTTGATCCAAACGTCCATTAATTCAGGATCCAATTACTTGGATCGCTCCGAGGCCCCTCCCACCCGCCATCCGTCTCCAAACTGCTCAGCCAATGGACGCCTCTCTCGGCGCGACAGATCAGATTCCACCTCCACAAATAATCCCCCACCAGAGCGCCGCTGCCAACGCCGCACAAACTTTAATTGGATCCTTTTAATAGTGTTCACTACGGCCACTTCCAGCCATGTAATTAGGTTTCTCTTCCTATGGACTTTAACGGTTGTGGGGTGGGTGAGTCGAGCAAAGAGAGACGGAGAGGGTAAAAAAGGCTAGACCTTCCCTTTTACACTAGGCTTAATCCAATTTCACCCACAGAGAAATCATCTCCTGCCGTATATACGTTTTCAACAGGGGTTTTATGGACCACCATAAAAACCATAGACTAGTGTTGAATATCCAGCCTCATTGATTTTTTTGGCTGCGAGCGAAGTGGCCCTCCATTACACTCTCTCAGTGTCTCTTTTTGGCTTGCACCTTTTCCAACTGCTTCCCCTTGGCTACGGCAGTGCTCCACCACGAGGGGGGACCAAAAAAAAAAAAAAAAAAAAATGCTCAAATGCTCAAAACGCTGCCACCAAAACTCCCCGAACAGGATGCAAATGACGGGATTTCTGCAATGATTAATTTCTGCCACTTGTGAGGCGATTAGCGGGAGTCAATCAAATGAATAATATATGTATGAGCACTCTATCAAAAGGCAGCGGCACAGTCACAGGGATGAATGGATGAAGGGAGAACAGTAAGCAGCTTAATAACAATAAATACAAAGAGACACACCCCCACAGGGAGGACAGAGCTGCAGTGACGCTATAGGCTTGCAGCAGATGGATGGGTCACTCACCTGTCCAGGTGAGAAAGGACATTCTGTACTTCTGGGTGACTGTTATGACAGTTCATAGCTCAGCAGCGGGGAAAAAGAGTATTTGTTTACAGCTGAAAGTCAATATCAAACTGTGTTCATCATGAAGACTGATCATCCTGCCCTTAAAAGTGGCCAACGCTAAAAAAAACCCCCAGCAGGACAGTCCATCAACACCCAGAAGGCCGAGTGATTAGACAACACGTTTTCAAAAGGTACCTGACCTTCACGCCTCCTCAGACCCTCATCCCCCTGTCGGTCTTCTTGCACAGCCTGTGAGCTGATACTGTAAGTTTTGTGCTTTTAATAATGAGTGTCTGACTTATATCAAGATAAAAGTCATATTCAATACCAGAAAACTCTGATTTATCTACAAATAAACCCTTTTATAATCTACGGAGTGCTGCATTAGCCGTAAAAAGCAAATTTCACACAATCAACTCTGCAAACACACAGAGTCGTCTGATTGTGTGAATGTTCGTTCTGCCCAGCGTGATGTGAATGCAGCACGAGAGCCACTGATCAATGCTCAGATCTACAGCTGCAAAAGTAATGAGCAATATTCTGATGATCATTCGAGCTGGTTTTTTAAGCAAACATGCCAAGTATCCCTTGTTTCTCTTGAATACCGTATCTTCAGTGTGAAACTCTGATGGGTCTTTTTCACCATTTTCTGAGATTATAAGATACATAAAACATTGTCTGCTTAGAATAAAGACGTCTGATGTGGATTTCCCACAAAAAAAGTTCAATTAAGTAGTTAAAAATTCTTAACATTACATCTCCTCCTTCTTAACCGTGCAAAAATCCAGAATTATGAATATGCAAATATTGTTTATTTCAATACTTTCATGACCAGAGGACCTCTCTCAGGCTGCTGACTGGCTCCCAGGACTCTGCCAGATCAATTTTAAGACCCTGCAGTTTGTTTTTAAAGCTATTAATGGCCCAGCGCCCTTTCATATCTGACCTCCACAGCCCTGACTCCTTCCCTTGACCTCCTCGTTCCTGCAGCACAGGCCTCTAACATCCCACACGATCCAACTAGTGGTGACCGTGCCTCGTGGTCACGGCCCCTAAACTGTGGAATAACCTCCCGCTCCCTCTTAGATCGCCTCCTTCTGGATGAGAAACCAGCCCTCTGGTGTCAAACTGCACAGTGAAGCTCAAATAACCAAGTGAAGCAACAATAAGTGGAACACGTTTTCGAGCGACCTTTAAATAACACGGAAGTGCATGAAAATGAGGCTAACAAAGATGGATGTCTAGCACCAGCAAAGTTCATTGTTCAAGATATTTTAATGCTTCTTTAATCAATATGGTGCTTAATTCACAATGCAGAGCAATTTTAAATCCTCACACAACCAACTGTGCAATCATACAACCCCCCAGCCCCCAGTCCAATGAGAGCTTAAGTCATTCTTGACCTAAAAATACTTTCAGTTATGAGGAAACTAAACTTAACATCCTCAGATTTTGGACTCACTGTCAGACAAAACATGGACATAACTGGCAGTTGCAGCCAAGTGCAGCTCCAAGCACAAATAGCAGAAAGACTTCAAAGCAGCATTAGCGGCGTATTCTGTAGCTGAGGGAACGGCAGCCTGTGTGGCGACTCCACCAGAACATATGTGCCTCTCTGGGAGTTACACTGGAGAATTCCCAATCACCTGTCTATTAATGCGCCCGCATGGAAGCCAAATGCATGCGTAGAAGAGGGGAAGCATGAAATCAGGAAGAAAAAGAGGATAATCAAAAGAAAAATGGCAGCAGGGAAAAGGACTCGGCAGTCACGTTCACCCCACTGCCACAACACTGAGAAGCATTGTAAGTTTATAATGTATACTATGAAACATACGGTGGCATAAAATCACCAGCTGGACCATCTGGCTGCAGCTTAATTAAATACACTTAATCACATTCGAACGTATGCAACACATTCATATGCCACCACAGTGTAGCAGGGAGGGCAGGACCAAAATAAAATCCATTTTGATTATGACTAAAGGACAATTTCTGAGTGGCACAAAACATCGTTACAGGCACGACGGCGGAGAGTTACGAAACGACGGCGCTCAAAGTGATTCATTCATCACTCCAGTTATGTTAACCTTTCTCCCACTCCCACCTGCTGGAGCCCTCACGCATTTAATCTGCCTCCTTGTGTTAGCGCTAATGACGGCTGAATGGAGGGTATGAGCCGCATGTTGAGGCCGTGAATCACACACACTTATGAGCAGACGGCGAGTAGAAACGATGCATGTGTAGTTCATGCAGGTTACGATTGGGTGTGTGTGCGTCCGGGGGAGGAAAGGCTTGAAAAGTGTAACCTTGTTTGTGTGGATAGCAGAGAGGAACGCGTCTAACACGCAAGGACATCCAGGCTTCGCTATGCATTGTGCTTCACCACCACTGACCTGTATATACAATGCATTTGCCATTTATAAAAGCTAAATGTTGGACAAAATCAATTAAATTCAACCCGACACGTCCTCATACCTGAACCACTGAACAGGTTAATTGGCAGTGACCTTAAAACGACATATACGACCATCAGAGAGGACCTGGGTCGAATCATTATCACATGTGGTTAACACTGAAACGACTGCAGTTTGTTTGGGTTCAGCACTAAAACTACTTGGTTGGCTGAGGAAAAGATGGTGGTTTGGGTTAAAAACGTTACAGTTGCGTAAAACTATGGAGATCATGGAGATTCAGACATTTCGTCTCGTCTTCGTTCCATGTTGAGCCACATCTCAACTCTCCGGCTGGGTCTCGGTCCGGCTGTTTGGTCCGCACCAGAATTCGATGGTTTGTATTCACACCAGCCCAAAATGTCCACACCAATGATTTTTTTGGTTTGGTTTGAACCAAATCAGCGTTGACTTTCTCCGGGATGAAGGTCCGTCCAGCCCACCTCCTCCATATGTGGACTTCCTTGCTCTTTATACGACGTCACCTGACAAATACGGATCGTAATAACCATAGAGATGATCTATGTGGCCGATGTTCTTGTGAGGTCGGGCTGTTTCAGCCTGTGGATTTGCTCGTGGAGGCAAACTCAATGTGCATAGACCATCTTAAGAGAGCTGCCTTTTCAGGGAACAGACAGCCTCACATGTGACCTTGCTCTGGCGGTGTATAATAGCATGGCTTGAAGTCAGCTGTGAGACAGAAGCTGATGGTGCAAATACCTGAAATTTCTTGATTGTCCGGTTAACAGTCACTACGTCAAAGCTTCCAGCACCAACCGCCTGACAAGGTCAGTGAGCGAAGGGCATTTTATTGATGGTTTCTTGCCCAGTTCTGAACATTTTTTCTTAAAAACTCATGATATTTATTGTCTTTTTGGAGCTGGATTTGACAAAAAAAAAAAACGCACTCAGGCCTACTTGGGGCTAGAACTTAAACTTCTGAGAGGAGAATATTCCTTTAAAACAATTTTTACATGAATTTTATGTCCAGTGCTCCCCAAAGTTCTGTTTACAGTTGCAAGAAAATGCCAATTTTATGTAGTGTACAGTTAACAAGATCCTCTTTCGGGAAGCACAGTTTGGAGAATGCTTCAGCTAATTGGAAGTGAAGTGAAAAAAGGGAAGCGAACCCATCTGAGCTGCGATGTGTCAGAGTCCTCTGAAGTCAGAATTACACTTCTTGGTATTTCAAGTGCAAACAACATGATCACTTTTTATTGATGGCGGCAGTTCAGTTACTTTCCCTCTGGTCAAAGTGGAGAAATTACAGAAGCAGCATCATCATCAAACACTGGATCTCAGCTACAAACAGTCCCTGAGTCATTTTTGTCTTCTCGTTCAGAAAGTTATGATTCAATGGGGTTTATCGATCAGCTGGTTAAAAGCAGTCAAAATGATTCCTTGTATGATGAGACTTCGTGACTGTATTTATCAGGAATTGGATGAAAGCGTCAAAATAAACATATTTCTGATGGATTGAGAGTATGTGGGATACTTTTAGAGCAGCTGGAAAGTGTTTGCTGAGGTATAAGAGTAAAGACTCTTTGGTCTGAAGGTTTTGGAGTGAAATGAACAGATTCGGCTCTCTGAAGACTGGAAATAACCATGGAGGTAAGAAACCGGAGGTGTGTTTGCGGGGCGGTGCTGCAGAGTTACTTTCAGGTTGTAACAGCTCTAAAGAGGAAAGACATCATTCATTTAAAAAAGGAAAGAAAATGAAAGGAATAATTGTAAGTGGAGTATTTGAAGTCTCCTCTTATTCTTTGAGCTCTGTTTTGATAGTGGCATTATCCTGTCTCAGTGGTATGAGACCATCATTAAACCTAACTCATTAAAACCTGATCCCATATTACTACTTCATTATAGAAGCATTAGCCTTATCAGCACTGTGTATGAAATGTATTCACGGCTCCTAAATCGCACACTTGTTGATCATGTTGAGGAGAGGTTTGCTGCAAGATAAGCAAACTAACATCTCCATTATTTACAGTATGGAAACAGGCCGTTTACTCGCCTCCCCACAGAACTCACATTTGTTTGCTAAGTGATTTAGGATGAAGTCTATTTTAAGTTTATTGCTCATTATATGATGATCTAATAGCTACTACGGCTGCTCAATTATGGCAAAAATCATAACCACATAATCACTCACTGACTACGGAAACATGCAACTACTGAACCTTTAAAAAAAAAAAAAAAAAATTTTAATGATACATTTCCTTGAATTTAATCATACAATAAAATGTATGATAATATTAAAATCTAAGAATATATAGCACAATATAATAAAGACTTATTTAACATATGATGTGTATTATGTTTTATTCGGTGTATAAAATGCGACTCTCTGGTCCTTTTTGGCCTCTCCCAGCACCGGTACAGTAACAGCACGGATGGACTTTGGGCTTTTAGGGAGGAAGCGGCCCACTGTAAAGACAAGGGGTGCGCTGGATTTATAACACAAGACAAAACGAGAGCATCACTGCAAAACAGAATGAGGCGCAATTACTATAATAATCATTTTATCTCAATTATCTTGTTGTCATAAACGTTGGAAGCTGAAATCCTAATTGAAAATAAAACTCAATCAATGGCCCAGCCCTAATGGTTACAGTGTTTCAGTAAAATGTCATTAATTTCTCATGAGCTCTGCTTGAATGATTCTAAGAAACTTGATCTGTGTTTCAGGACGGGGACTTTTTGGGACAGAAGACGTTTCTGGATTTCTAAAATGTAAATTCAAGAATATTGAGGCCTTACTGTATTTACCAAACTGGATGTCTGTGGGCACATATGTGTGTGTGTCAATAGTGTGGCCACTTGTGCCTGAACACTTGGTCTGTGCATGTGCGTGTGTGTGTGTGTGTGTGCGTGTAGGCAGATAACCATGCAGCATGCAGCTTGGTCTTCACCTATCTGTCCCAGCCCTGCGTGGAGCCGATGGAAGCCCCTTATCACGGACCTTCAGAGCCCTTCAACCCCTAACTCAACCCGCCTGCAGAGAAGTGAGGCAATAATAAATAAAATATGCAGGAAAGGAGGAAAAAATAGGATATATTTTCCCTGGAGATGTGGCGTCCATTCTTGTTTGTTTATGAGTGTTTCTGCCTAACCTTAAAGTCCTGGATGGGTGAAAATGAAAGAGGATGAGAAGAGGAAGGATAGAGAAATAATCAGTCTCTTTGATAGAGAATGAAATTATTCCCAGCTGGTGATGGATGATACTTGGGAACCGAGGAGCAGAAGAACTTGAAAAGTTAAAGAATAACACAAACTGAAGTTGTTATGAAAGCAGAGGAAATGGACAGAGAGAAAAATGGTGATGAGCACACGCTGTAAAACACAATCAATGTAATGTGTGAGCGTCAGAAATAAAGGTAGGTCAGCCGGGCATTTTATTTATTGCACATAATCCCGTGGGGGTGGGGTGGGGGTGGGGGTATAGAGCTGAGCATCATGGGACATGTTCTTGCCAAGTCCCCAGAGACCAGACGGCTCATTTTCACCACAGAGCTCGAAGGAGTAGATGACAAGGACACGAAGATGCTGATCAGTGAGAAGGCACAAAAGAGTAATTAGACCTGACGACTTCTCTTTTATATTTTGTTGCAATGATCACGAAACAGCAGAAAAGAACAAGAAATCTACCAGAATTGTGTGCTTGCATGTATTTGATTGGCCAAAGCAGCGCCTGACATGAGCACAGCCTGATGAGAAGATCAATCTCACTCATGTCTGCGTGCTATGAAGTTAAAAGAGGGGGGCAGTTAGCTTAGCTTAGCATAAGCACAAACCAGATGTAATGTGTTTACCATGAACGTCTTCAGAGGCGCCAGTTGGTGCATTTTTGTTAACCTTTGGACAGAACCAAGCTAGCTGTTCCCACTGTCTTAACTCTTTATGCTAAGCTAGGCTAACTGGATGTACTCATATGTAGCGTGAATACCGTCAGCAGAATTTAGCTGCTTTTCTTTTCATTTCTGAGAGAATATCTTTGGGTTTTGGGTTGTTGACTGTCAAAACAAGCAGTGTGAAGACATCACCTTAAACCCAGTGAAACTACACTTGTCAACAACTGATAGACTAAAAAATGAACCCAAAAAATAATGAATAAATAACTGAATAATTAACCAAAATACTATAATTTTTTCATATTATCCGCTCACTAGCCAGCATTTACATCAAACATTTACAAACCGGAGTGAGAGCAAACCAAACTACGAGGACATCGCTTACTGCCTGACAAATGTATAGTGATGGGTGAAGTGATGGAGAGGTGGGGGCAGAGCATGAATATACAACATCCTGCACACCTGGCCTGATTATCCAGAAAATATAAACCGGGTCGGCAGAGTTTGACAGCGCGTCATGATGGGTGGTTGTCCGCTTGAGTGACAGATGGGAATGGCCCTATAAAAAAGTGATTGATGGGTGGGAAAAAAAGAAAAAGTGTCCCCCAGAGAGCAGCAGGCTGGCAGCCACAGAGGAACTAGTTAAAGCGAAAGCTTAGAGGTGAAGCTATGATATAAATACAGTTTAATACCAGATAAAGGAAGGCAAGCGCCAGCATTCCTCTGACGTCCACATACTGATGGACCTGCTCGATGTAAGCCGTGCTAATAAACAAAAACAGCTTGAAACCCAAATGGAGTTAGAAAAAAAAGAAATTTATATCCTGGTTAGAGCAGTGAAAGAGTTCAAATATCAGATCAATAGTCAATAAAAATGAAACAATAATTTATGTTGACGACCTGTGATTATCACTAGTATTATTATTATTATTATTATTATTAATGGCAGCAGCAGCAGCAGCAGCATCGGTGGATGTTTTTCAACTTATCTCCTTTCCTTTCCCTCAGTTTTCTTTCTTTCATCCAGCCACCAAATAGACTGACTTCTGCAAACACACACACACACACACACACACACACACACACATCAAACCAACACAGCACACGACAGCGAACACGACCCTGCTCTGTTATTCCCTGTGAAACTCTGTTGACTGGTCTGTACTCACTGTTCTTGTCTTCCCTGTGCAGTTTTGTCAGCGTGTCGTCTTTTATCTCGCAATAAAAAGTTAAAAAGCAAAAGAACAAACGGCGTCCGTCGCTAATGCTTCCTCCTCCTTTTGTTACCTCATGTCCAACTCATGTTTTTCATCTCAATAACCCACGAAAAGCCTTTTGTGAAGTCACAATTCATGAAGACTTCAGCCAATCTGATGTGGTGGTAAATAACACGGGGCTTAACACGACAGTAAACAGTGTGTTTACAATGCAGCCAAACAAACAGCCGTTATTCTAATAAAGAGCTTTGTTTAGATGAACAGCGCTAACTTCTGTGATGAATACGTTGTGTTTCCTGTGAGCACTTCACAATAAAAGCCCCCGTGTTGCTTTAAATGCTTTAAATCTCAAACAGCAGCAGCAGGAAGCAGCTCTGATACGGCTGCAGGACAGTAAACAGCGAGGGTGATAACGACGAGAAAACATGACAAACAGCAACGCCGGCTTACAAACGACATCATTTCCTGTGAGTGCCTCCTGCATGGGTAAGCAATTTAAATCCAGCACGGGAATGGCGGACTCTGCCACGACTAATGAAAGCTGCACTATCGAGAAGTAATGACCAAATGTAAATACACTGAGCGGCTATTGTAGAAAACAATTCCAGCATGAAAAACAGATTTCATGGCCGTCTTAAGGATTATATCTTAAACTGTGTCATGTGTTTCTGTATATTTGCAAACAGCAGTGAAACGAGCCGCTCATTTAAACGGCAGAAACACAGAAAATGTATGCAGTATGTGTAATTAAATAAGTAATTTATAGTGAAAACGTCTTAGCAGAGGGCAAACTGGGTTTGAAATAAGCAAACCCGAGCATGCTTGAAACATATGGAGCATGTGCAGGTTATTAAAGTGAGTGCACGTTATCTATTCACACAAATTAACAACATTATACAAAACAAGAAAATGAGGGGTGAATAAACCAAGAGGAGGAAACAACACACACGGTGAACACTGAAATTAATGAAAACATATGCGTGAGGCCTATTTTGTGCTCACGCTGTTAGCATCTCGTGCCCTTGATGTTTTAAATCTTGGCCTTGATGGGGTTTTTTTTGCATTTTGTTCCCTGTGGCGACCTCTAGTCTCTGTGCTGCACTGATCTCTTTCCAACACAAGAAGTCAAACAAAAGGCCAGAATAACAGTGCAGACTAATTAGGACAAATTCTGGGATGCACATGGAGAGATGAAAGAGAGGAGAGTGAGAGCTGGAGAGACGCTGGAGAGTTTAATTTGATCCAGTTCAATTCCAGTAAACTGTCACTGTACCTTCCACACGAGTGTACAGGTGACCTGACACTTGGCCTTCAGGTCACTGCAAACTCACAGGACACCAGCTGTAACGTGTGTGTTAGCAGCAGAATCAGTCGAGCTAACTCATAGCAGGTAGACTTCAATGCAGCGGGATCTGAGTAATGATTCGCACAGATTATATCCAAACAAGTTATGGTGCACATAAATATGGTAAAACTTTGCGAGGCGTCCTTTAAAACACATGAGCACATCGTTTCTAGGAGACAGGGCAGTCAAACACTCCACTAAAATCAATCAGAAATCCACTGAAGTCTTGTCAAAGTGGTGCATTTCAGAGGAAAGAGGCATTTTCAAACCTGTTACATTCGTACATTTTTCCATTGAATAGTGGCGACCTTGTCATCATGGAGCTCTATTTCTTTTTCCTCACACTCATCCGTCACAAGCATCAACCCCACAGACTCAGATGGGAGCGTGCCGAGCAGGGCTGCAATCGGCCGTGATTTTCATCATCGATCGCCACGAAACGTTGTAAAAGTATTCAGTTTCCAATTAGATAAAACATCGGAGAGGACTTCAACAATTAGCTGATTATCCGCATTGTTGTGATTATTCTGCACAAACCGACTAATCAACTTATTGTCTCAGCATTAGCGTCGACTGTCATTACTGTATGTGTGTCTAAATGAAGGAAAAAGCCATTATGTTTATCCCAACAGGATGCCGATGCATATTTATGGCCCCCTTTCTCATTATTTTCCATTAATCCACATTGGGCTAAAGGCTTTGTAATAGACGTTCTGTGTCATGGGAGAGGATGCTCGCAAACACTGCCGACACACTAACAACCTTGGAGAAAGAGACGGAGGGGGGAGACGGAGAGGGGAGGAGAACTGGTTTATCATCGCTTCCCCTCCTTTTGATCTCTTATTGAGCAGGAGGTGTGCAGAGAAAGGAGGCGGTGGGCAAGCGAGGAAGACGCGTATAGAGAGAAACAGAGCGAGAGTGAGATGCTTGCGTCCCGAGCCTATCGCGCGTCCCACTCCGACCCAATTTCATTACCGTCTAATCCGTCCTACAAGCACGATAAAGCTCCCTTTCTGCCCCAGCATCCTCCAAATGACAGGACCGTTGCTGCGCTTTCACCAGCTTTTACACCGCGCTGGTCTTCATTTGCACTGTACCATCCTGCCTGCTCCTGGGAGAGCATCTGTCACCACTATTTTAACATGCTGTGTCAGTGCGGGCCTGCTGCTGCCATGATAATTTAGCGAGTGTGTGCGAGTGTGTGAAGGCATATGTGTGGAGCGCGCGCATTGCTGTGTGTGCATGATACGGCTACGACTTCCGACATGCTGCGAGGCTTCGTGAGCGAAGTTAAACAAGTCTTTATACCCGTCTGCTGTGCCAGCGTGGATGTGTGAGGCTGCAGCTTTGGAGGAATATGCTTAAATGTGTGTGTGTATGTCTGTGTGTGTGTGTGTGTGTGTGTGTCCCCTTTTACATGAGTGTTAAAGAGCTAGTGAGAAAAAAACAACAGAATGCAGAATATGCAATTGGGAGCATCTTGGCATCTGTGAACAACAGTTGATACTTCAAAATGAAATTCTTCACATTTGGCAGTGCTGAGAAAGAGTAAACACGGTGCATCCTGTGCTGATGTCTGTGAGGGAACCAGGTTTGTTTTTATCTCATTTTTTGATATTTTCAATCAACAGAGAACCGTTTTGATCATCGCTTAAATATTTACTGAGTAATTTATCCATCACAAATGCCAAACATTTGCTGGTTCCATCTTTTCAAGTCTGGAAATGTGTGGTTTTTCGGGTAAATTGAATATATTTGGGGTTTGGATTGACAAAACAAACAATTTGAAGGTGTCAGATTGGCTTTTGGGAAAGTATGATGTGCATTCTTCACTCTTTTTCTGACATTTTACTGAAAGGAAGAATTAATGGATTCATTTTAAAACAAGATGAAGCCGGCAGCTCTGTGAGGCTTCGCTCCGGCTCCGCTGAGCTTTGATGCTAACATGCTGATGCTTAGCAGCAGTACATTTACTCTGCTGTACAAATTCAAGGTGCTTCTACTTATACTTCTACTCCACTACCTTACTTTTCAGGTGACAATTTTTCATACCCTTTCTGTCCAGTGAAAACCACGTATCTCCAACTTTGGGGATTTTTCTGATCAACCATTCCTTTATGGCTTGAGAAGATTCTCCTCCGTCTTCAGCTGAATAAACTCTTTAAAAATCCTCTTGGATCATCTGGAAAACACATCGTCACAAAGCTGAAAACGATCATCAAACTATTTAGAGATACGTGGTTCTCAGGACAGCCACGTTACAAACATCTTATAGATGTAGTGTAACTATACCCGTCTATAAAAAAATGAATTGTTTGGTATGTGAACTGTCCAAACTACAGCTCTAGAGCCTTAGATATTCAGTTTACCATCACACAAAGAAAAGCAGGAAATCTCCACATTTAAGAGGCGGGAGCTGCAAATTTGGGGCACTTCTCCTCAAAAAATGACTTCAAGGACTATTTGATTGTCAAAATTGTTCCCATAAACATTCCTGAAGAGCATAAACGGAGACACATGGACACACACAGCGCCTGAAAACACACAGGATGCACTGAGGAAAGACATCTGCGGAGAAGAAGATGGAAACTTCGCTCCTTCCTTGAAGCACCTCCACCCTGTTGTGCTGTGTTAAATAAGAAATTAGAATCAGAGGGAAGGGTGGGGCTCGATCTATCGGCCTCTCTTTGAGGGGAATCTGCTTTCAAAGAAAACAGCCGGGTTGGAATCACACGGCAAATTATGCAAACGCTTACAGAGAGCCTCGGTCCTGGAGTCAGCATGGAGTGCAGCTGGAGAGTTTTACCCAAAGTCCCGGCGGCGCTGACGACCTCTGGGCAGAGCATCTGCACGACTGATGTAGCATCAGCAGAGAGGACGGACAAAGACGGGCTATTTGTGATCTGTCACAAACGACGTAAAATGTCTTGATGGGCCGTCTTTGATGCTCCGCTGAGTAGCGATTATGGAGCACAGTCGCCATTCAGCCCAGGTGGGTCAAACTATCCACACAGAAGGGGGACGGGGAGAAATCTGTGACATCAAGATACTAAAAGAGAGAAATGGGCCCTGGAGGCAAATAGAGCCATATCAGCCAATTAGCTCTCGTCGCCGGACTACAGGGGACAATGACATCTGGGGTCATTTTCTAAGGCGCGGTGTTTAACCTTATTACAGCCCTCTAGGTTGTAATACAGACTGGTCATTACCTCAGTGGGGGCTAAAGCCTGAGGCCTGACAGATGGATCACCATTATCTGTTATTTGGCTTCACCTGTCATCTGTGAGGGGTGATTTCACGTAGTTACAGGTGTATCATAAACCCCAACCTGCCACTGGTATGAATAAATAGATCCTATGCCAATGAGGGCGAACACATAAGCAGACATACGCAGACAATCAAGCTGAAGTTCAGCGCAGTGAGCTGTGTTCTGCAGGCTGCCGACACATAAACCTCCATTTTTATTTGGTCTTTATTGGAGATTTGACAGCAGACAGGTGATAGATAATGAGCGGAGAGAGATGATGAACAACATGCAGCGAAGACTCCTCACCGAACGCCAACTGGAGGCTCACGACCTGCACCCTGACTTCCTGCGCCACCATGCTGACCCCTGATTTAATCCGTTTTTAATCACAGTTAACAGCAGACTGTGAGGAGGGAGGCTGACGGTGTTGATTTGGGTGAAGCTGAATGGGAGTAGCATTTCGTTTTGCGCGGCACACATTATGATGATTTAAGGTAGCTCATTTCCCACGAAACACTGCAGCAGAACCAAAACAGCTGTTTAACGCTGATGTGTTTAAGTTTGCCAACGTTTCCTCAGACGCCTGGAGAAGAAAGCGTGATGGATCATTTCATTAGTGTTTATTCTGAATTCTACTGTATTGTGTGAGTTTCTGTTGATGATTAATGGATTTTGTTATGAACGATGATGGTTTGATTGTGAAAGATGCTTCAGCTGCTTCTCTACTCTTGGACTTTCTCTGATGTTAGAAACAGCACTTTGGTCTTGGCTTGTATATTCATAAGCCCCAATAAGCATGATAGGATTATATCATCATCACATAGAAATAGGATGATTTTGAGCATCTGTGCTGACATACTCTAAACTCAAGGTTCACTTAGATGTTTTTTAGGGAGCTTTCGATGGGGCCAGGACGGCAGCACCTGTCTGGTTTTTAGCCTGAGTGCAGTTACTCTTAAAAAACTCTGTGTGCACGCGGTGTGTATGAGGGCACGTCCGAGTACACTCTCTTTATTTCCATTCATAGAGGCAGAGCATGCGCCCAGGCTGCAGAGAGCCGAACAGAGCGTGGTGATGAATCCACTTTATCTCAACCCTTATCTCCTCAGAAAGTCACATTATTCATGTCATATCTTTTCTATATCTACGCCGATCACAATGGCAATGATGAAAATGTCTCGCCAAATGAAGATAAGAGTCCAGACTGGCTTCTGCCGGGGGGGGAGGAATGCAAAGGGGAAGCTGTAAATATGCCCAATTTAACTGCTTCAAGGTCAGGAAATTATCAGTTTGCTGTGGGGCTGCGTGGAAAGCCAGGTTCATTTCTTCATTATCGGCTGGAGCGATCTCACACACTGCAAGGTTTTTTCAAGCTCGCTTCAAGAAGACGGGATTGTTCTTCGCAGTGTGTTTAACGTCACGTTTAGCTTTGTTCGTAAGATGGAAAAAAAACACCCTGAAGATTTATTTCTGCCACAGAGAAGTGCTGAGACCAGCCTGCAGAGGTGATGCTGTCCTAACTCGGACACAGAGCCAGCACGTTATTGTAACTCCTGCTTTGTCCTGCTGATAAATACATCACAACCTGAACTGCTGAGGCTGAAAAGAGAGGAAGATTACGTCCTAGATTTCACGAAGCATGAATTATGCTGAGAGGAAGACGACGTCAACAAAGCACAAACTGCCGCTCGGCCCGCTTTCGCCCAGGCAGACGCTCTTCTGTCTTTCATTTTCATTTGGTGTGACTGAGCTCGGGGAAAGCTAGCGAAAAGCCTCAAAGCCACGCGGGTGCAGTTTTTCTCTCTAGCTCTCAACCAAATGAGCAACTCTGGTCTCTGAAGGCAGCATCGCCATGAAAAGCAATGTTGACTGGTTGCCATTTTGCCTGCATACTTCAAGGCAAGTCTGCTGTCAGCTATGGAAGTAAAACATCTCGAGAGCCTGGGGACCGGTCCTTCAGGGGATGCAAATGAAGACAGAGAAGTCCCTTTAACTGTGCGCACACACACACACACGCACACACTGAACAGCATCTCTCTGTCAACAAGAGAGGGTAGAGTAATAGACCATGAAGAAGAGAGAGCCGGAGAACAAGCCAGGCTTTGATGTGGAGCGACGGACGGGGCGGAGGCGAGACAACACCGGCAATTTACCGTCGACTTCCAGTAGACAGGAAAGGGAAAGGAAACAGGAAGAAGCGAGGCGAACAGGACAAATATCACGGAGGAAATTAGGAAAAGAGGAAGACTAAATACGCAGCGACTGAGGAACAACAGATATAAGAGGACAACGGGACGGGGGGGTATTTTTCGGTCTTGTTAGAAGATTTCTGAAGCTGAACACGGAGGAAAGAAAACGGAGGGTGGAGCGACGGGTGGCTCGTGAAAGGCTGCTGAGAAACTATTAGCTTTCCATTTAAATGATTCAGAGGATCAGTTGCAAACATAGAACTCATACATAAGACATGACCTTTACACCCTCACGTGCATATTTCATGGGTTACATCCACGCTCGAGTCGAGAACTACATCATTTGCCCACATGGAGCTCACGAGTCGCCATAGAAAAACACACAGTCATGCTGAATTAATGAGGAGGCGACAAAGCGGCAGGGGTTAAAAGGGGGCTTAGCGCTTCCTGCCGGGGCTTGTCGACACAGTGTTCATACCGGCCGCCGAGAGCGCCGGATCCTCATCTGCTTTGACAGTGCTCGTAAAGAAGCCATTACACAAACATCTCCTATGGGGCTGACCACACAGCGAGAGCCGTAGATCAATCTGAGCTTTCTCACAATCCCTACAGGAATACATGTCAGGGAGAAGACGGGGGGAGATGAAGAGGAGGAAAAACACAGAGAGGGAAACTTGTAAAGTTGAGAGTGTGTGAAAGGCGACTTCAAACAACAGGAAATGAAAGAGTGAGAGAATTTGAAGGATGGTTTGATTCACTCACAACACGTTAATGTCTGTCGAGAGGATTAGTTTAGTAATGACCTCTAGTAACAAAGGTCCTTCCTGTGAAAACAGCTGGTGGGAAGGTTTTTAACCAACCTTTTGATGGATTACTTACAGGAACTCTTATCTGGGGTTGCAATAAAATTTTTAATATCATTTAATGTGTTGATCTTTTTAATTTGGTGGATCAGAGGTGTTTTTAAAGTGACGCTTCAGACAAAACTGAAGACGCGTGCTCCCCTCAACTACCCCCCCGCCTGATAATCATTGATAGCGCAACATTAAGAAGCTTTACTTATGGCTTTTTGGACTCCTCTAATTAGTCTTTGGCTTACTTCTTGTTTAGGGGAAAATCTTGTTTTAAGCTTTGGAAGTACACCCCCCTAAATTCGGGGGCAGTGGGGATTTAAAAGTATAATGTTTCTACGGAGCTTGATAGTTACAGGCTACGACTTTAGCTCCTTTTTTGGCATACCTTTTGGGGGAATTTTGGCAATTGGTGCCATTAAAAGTGTGCCGAATAAACTATTGGCAGTTCCTTCTTTGCACCGCAGCCATGGCTGTACAGACACCTATCACTGGATTACTCAACAACATGATGATTCTTAGGCAGGTTTTTGGAGTTATAGGAGCTTTTTTTGTGATTTGTAAGCAGATTTATGGACATTTATTCACATCAGAGATAATGATATCCTCCTGAAGTACAAGTCACACTGAATCTAAAATGCGTCTGTGCACTCAGATTTGACTGAGTTATGACTGTGAGAACGAATTCTGACGCAAATTGTGGCAATCGGGCACTGAGGGTTTTACAGTATCTCAGTGCCTCCGTGAGCTCTGCGTCACTGCTGCTCCTGCTGATGATAACCGGCCGAATCAGTGGGCTAAACAACATTTACTAACTTCCTGTTGCTGTCAGATTACCAGCATGCATTGGTCCTTCTCATGTCTGAACTGTCTTTCGGATACGGTTCCATATTATCGCGCTCATTTAAATAAAGTCTGTATATAACTTTATCATGACACTTTAAACCAAAGGATACGGTTACCTGCTGTTTAACTAATGGCTTTTTAAACTTTTGACCGATTTCAAGATGCTTCGGTGTACATCTTTTAAATGAGCCTGAAAAGCAGTGCCAAGAAAGACCCCACTGTTGACTGTCTGAAGCTCTACAGCTGTGGTTCTAACAGCATATTTCCCAGTTAAACACAACATTTAACCACGCATCTCCAAATTACTATCACTGATAGAGTGGCTGACATGTGACACAGCTGTAATCATGTGAATGCATCAGAAAACACACTCTCACTCTACTGTTTTTGCTCTACAGGGCTTTCAAGGCAAATAGCTGCTGACTTCATTAGGTGGATTTAGCCACTTCCTGCACCTGCAGACGCTGCTGATTAATTTCCTAAACTTCTGACCTTCTGCTGCAGTGAAGCAGATGGTTTGAAATATCAAAAGAAACAGATGTGTGCACCTGCTCGTCTCTCTTTCCATTGCAGAATTACAGTCGAACACCACAAGCTTTCTTCTTTTCAGTGACTATTTTGTAGCCGGAAAAGCTCACCTTTTTTTCAGTTACCTGTGAGATTTACATTTAAAGTCAGGCTAGATATTTGTTTTTAGCTAAGCATGCGAGAAGGCTGAAAGAGACAGGCCTCTAATTACTGATTATATCTATTCTGCGCCATGAAAGCCTCAAAAGATGAGTTATTCAGCAGAACTGCATGAAAAATGAAGGTAATATGTGTGGAAATGAATGAGATAAAGTAAATAAACATGTGTGACATCTGTGCAGCTGATATGCTGTTAACAAGGCATATCATTTATCTAGTCACAGAGTAGCCTCCATGTCGGTACTGCAACAGAACAAGTAAAGAAAGGATTAATTTAACGGATGATGTGCTGAATTCACAAAGGAAAGGAACAAATTTATCGTAGACGGGGCTTCACAAAGTTTTTAAAGTTTCCCCTCACAACAACAGTCTGCTGATGTGTTTGACTGACAACATTATGTGGCTTAGCTGCTTATTTCAAGCTGTTTGAATGTGGAAGTAGATATAACTGAGGGTAAAACTGAGAACATGCTCTTATTCCCTTAAGCATATTGATCAGCCATTAAGCTGCAGTCCAAGCCCGGTTTCCTGGGGAAAGGCTGGCGGTTTCAGAGGTACAGTGGGGGATCAGAGGGTTAGAAAACGAAAAAATAACAATTTAATAAGCTCATACCCAAGGACAAAAAAAGCCAGAGAAAAGAGGCAGGGAGCAGCTTGTGAGCAAGCTGCACAGCTGAATAGGCCCTGACAGGTCTAAATGAATGTTAGCCTTGGCCAGGTCTCAGAGCTGAAGGTCTACATCTCATCACCTGAATAATTCACCTGCTGGGCTACTGATTCACCCCTCGGCCTCAGCGTGATATAACCTGGCTCTGTCGCTGCCACCGCAACAGTCTCATCATCGTCAGGACTGGGGTTGCTGGTCAGAAAAATAAAAGCCCCCCGGAGAAGAAATATGACTTTTCATTGCAAAGTCCAAACAGGATGGACATCTGGTGCTCGGAGTAGTTTCACCCCAACAAATCTTTCTGCCGCACTTCATCCAAGCTGAGAGAACAAGAAAAAATATGAGGAATTCCAGGCTTCAGTGCAGTACTTCACTGTTTTTGACGACTGAAATTACATTTAAATTTTAGAGGAGTTGACTATTACCACCTGACTGATTGATGAGATCGAGCACTATCCATCACGACTCGTTATTGCGGCTCTTTCCTGTTTTAGTTTAAACTACATGATAAATATCACAACATGAATAATGTAATTACTTCAGTGGCTGATGAGCTTCATGATCGATGACAGTTCGGGTCAATATTGAGCCGTTATTACAAATCCAATATGAGCCTGTGACTGGCCACCTCCAATATAAAGCAGTGCAGCTCAGCGTGGACCTGATCTATATTATTTAATCCAATGGCCGTCTATGGCGAGATGTGTCCCATGATGATGTAATTCCAGTGCAACAGATGGGAGACAGAATTAAAAGTAATACAGGAAGGTTCAGCTGAAGCTAATACGATGCTTCATTAGTCTAACTCATGTGGATTCTATCCAGTATTTTCTGATTGACCATTCAGCCCTGAAATGTAAAGAAAATGTGAAAAATGGCCCCAGAATCCAAGTTAGGTCTTCTTTTTAGAATAATATAAAAAAGCCAAAACCACACATTTGACAGACGGGTCTCATTTAGATGAACTTTGTTTTCTTTTATGTCTGTTTGTGTGGTTGTTAGCACCGGCCCGTTAGGACGGTAAGCTGCTGTAAACACTACACAGGCATCATAAAGACAGAGTTTACTGCAGGTTGTTGCATTGGATTGTATTAGATTGGAGACGTATATCTAATAAACTGGTGAACACTCAATCTTTTAACGGTTATGTTCAGAGAAGAGCTTGTATCCCTGCGCTGAGCAGACAAGGCCCAAACGTTCTGCTGAGAACAAAATGGTGGATGAAGACATAAAACTTTTTTCAAAGACAAACAAAACAATCAGTTTATCAGGAAGGCCTGAAAAAAAAAAACAAGTGTTTCTTTTGATGAAGTCTCCATAGACTGTTTCCCTCTCCATTAGCCCTTCACATTCTATCCCTCAGATACTGAAGTTAAAATGGATGAAAGCCAAAAATGCTTGTTAAACTAATATCACAATTACTCTTCTGTAGACAGTCTCTTTCCGTGCGAGCGGACGTGAAAAGCTGCGCGAGCTGAAGCGGTTAGCTCGTGCGTATCGGTTCACTCGCTGCCTGCGGTGTTGATCAAACGAGCCACGTTTTCAGAACTGTTACGTGACGGTCTGATGAACATGACTGTCATCAAGGCTCGAGATAAAAGAGAGCTGAAATCTCCTCAGAAGGAGGAGGCTGAATGACAGACGAGGACGAAAGACTTTTGATTAAAAGACAATTTCACTTAAAAACAAACAAAAAGAAAAGAAAGATCTGAATATGGCAACATATGCTCGAACAAAAGACATGAGACCGCACCCATTTATGCATGTTAATAAGCTTAATTATTGTCAAATTCCACATGCACTTACATAATTGATCCTAACAAACATCATATAAATCAAAAAAGAATTCACAAAAACAAAAATCAGAAAATCAGAGATGGAAGAATTTCTCCGGGTTCGGTGGCGGAGGCGAAAAACATTTTCCAGTGTTCACCACTGACATGTTATTTAGCAGCCAGAGGACTGTGGTTTCTGCTGCGCTCAAGGATAAATATCTGGCAACAAATTACAGTGTAGAAGAAGTGAAAGAAAAATGGTTTGACATTAGATTTGAAAGGAACATAATGGCGTGCAGACCAAACAAAAGAGCACAGGAGGAGGCCACTGAACACTAAACAACAACAGCACATGAACGAGTCACCGGCGAAGGCGTCCGTCACCACCTCAAACGGCTGAGCAGCCGTCCTAATCTCTCACTCCTCACTTTAGCATCGAGGGCAGCCAGATTTATTCAAATACAATAATTTTGCCACTTTTTCATTTGGATAAATTCTGCTTGGGGGTTGGAACTGCAGACTTTTCATTGGGGTTAGTTCTAATTCAAACCTCTCCGAAAGTCCTCACGACTAATGATTATTTTCTGCAGATCCTTTTCCTCATTAATCGATGAATCATTTTGGTATAACATGGTGGAATACTGTGAAGAATCCGATACTGTGTATGACAGAATAAAAGCATCAAATGCTCATATTTGGGAAGCCTGAACCTGAGGATTTTTGGCATTTGGGCCTGAAAGATGACTGATATGATTAATTATCCGTCAATCAACTTTAATCTGAACTTTTTATGAGCAGAAAAGATGAGCGTGTTGCAACAGCTACCTGCCGTCTGCTCTTTGTAAACAGGCAATAAACAGGCTTACTGCGTCTTTGTCTTCTTTGATTTGTAATGTATGAACGCTGCATGTGTTCTGAACTGTACGTGTTCATTCATTCATTCATCAATTCATGGCCTAAAGGTTACAGCTCTAGTTTTCACTGACTGATGAACACCAAGCAGATTATCCTTCCTGTCATTGTAGTAAAGTATGATTATTAGCTTTGAACTCTCCTGCATTAACTATTTAATTAATCAATGCAGACAACTTTGGCAAAACTCTCCAGACCTCTTCACCTCTACAAGTATTCCTCATTTTTTCATCTTTCTTTCATGACGTGACTACAACCACAACGCTGCGTTTGAACGGTCGCCTCACGTAGAGAAGTTTACCGGGCCTGGGCTTCTGCTGTCACTGGCAAAGCAGTAAAAGAGCGTGAGTCACACACCGTTAGGGAGCAGTGGATTCAGTTGTCAAGAGACATAACCGAGACCAATGCCAAGGCTGCGTTCAGCAGAGACGAGGCTCGACATGCATTTTTCACAGAAGCACAAACTACTTGACATTTGGACGGACCTTTCCTCCTCGCTGCTTTTTTGTCCCCCTGATGTCGGCAGAAAAGGAAAGAGCAGGGGAGCACGTCAGTTTTGTGGTGGCGGAGAGGAATGGAGGGCTGCTGCACGGGCGCAGGGGCGAGGACATGCGCAGCCCAGCCGAAATGATTCCATCCTGGGTGCAATCAGAGCGTAGCGCAGGAGGTGGAGGCTCAGGCGGCATGATAATGAAGGCTTCCCCTCTGTTTAGCATGAAAAGGCTAATTTTACCTCAGACGTCTGCGCTGACTTCAGCCAAAAACATATTGTTTGGATCTCTTGATGCTGAGAGTTCAGTCTCCTTCCTCTCGTTCCCTTTATCGTCATCCAGATATCTGACTGACTATCTCTAAATGGATTCAGAGGGGGCAAGCAGCCAGGTGTAATAACCTCTTTTTCATGCTCACGCCGATTCCTCCATCACTTTCTCATCTTTCTGCCTACTTTCAGTCCCTTTCCATTCTCTCACTCTCACTTGTGCAGCCGGTCTCTCTCGCTGCTGATGGAAATATTCAGATACTGGGTCATCCAGTGCTTGTAAGGACTTCACAGACCTTTTCATCACAATAGATTTGCTCGGCAAAGCGTTGACTGGAGAAAACCGGCAGCACTGCACCAAAATGTGAGAAAACCTGCAGGTAAACAACACAGCAGCCATTAAACAGGTAGGGATCACTGGATACGATGTGGAGAAGGACTAGACTGCGGGAAAATAGGGACACAGTACCTGCAATGATACCAGAGACTGTGAAACTCACAAGCTAACTCTCAAGCTCACCAAGTCAAAGTCCAATTAAAAGTTCAGTCATCTTAGGTCTTTGAACGCTGACCTTTAGACACGGCATTGAACATTTCCCTTTCAAAGCTGTGTTAATAGTGTTTTCATGTCATTCCAATTAGCAGGCCTAATGCCACACGGGTCCGAATACAGGATGCCCGTGATTATAAAACGGCCTCTGCTTTACCAACAGCTGTTTTTAGAAGATATGAAACACTTTTAGATGAGTTCTGTTGGGACAGCTTCCCCTTGATACAATTAACTCGCGTAGTTACAGCGAACTCCTCGCCTGCTGCTCGACAAATGATTCTTTCTGCAGTTAAAACGTCAGGAGATGATTTGCACTCCTTTTCTTTTGTTTTGTAAAGTCTCAAGTCAGTCAAGTTTTAGAGTAATCACGGTCTACTTAGGTCTCAAGTCTGCAGATCTGCTGCTCGTTGCCATCTCGCAAGTTATTTGGAACCAGAATGATCAAAATTTGGGCCTGGAAGCAGCTGAGAGCGCGTGATAGGCTGAAAGACCTGTCAATCAAGCATACACGTCCAAACTAATATCCTCCTGTTGCCACATCAAGGCGCGACCTGGTCGTCTCGGGGTTGAGGTGTCGCCTTTGATCCCCAACATCCCTGGTTCACATCTGGCCGGACGTTTGTTGAATGTCATTTTCCATCTCTGGCAGCCGCCGTTTGCTGTCACCTCTCTGCTGTCGACTGTCTAATAAAAGCATAAAATACCCCAAAAATACTTCAAAAAAATCCACATCAGGAAAAGTGACAGGGGCCACTGAGACTCTGATGTCTTTTGGAGAAAAGATACGTCTTGATCTCGTACCTCTAGAGTGAATCTGCGCACAGCTTTGTCTTCTGCAATTGATCCGAGCTGTCAGCATGTGTTAATCTTCCACCTTTATCTGGGCCAATCACTGGGCCAAACTCGTTTATAGTATGGAACGTCTAGACATCGTTTCACACACTGCTCCTTGTTCCCAAGGCTCTCACAAAAAATAATGCAAGGTCCTGTGTCCTATTCTGTTTTAAGCCTGTTATTTCCCTTCATAAAGCACATACTCCCACTGCACAGGCAACTATGCTGCTTAATGGACACTGTCATGCATGTTTAGGTTGCTGTAACTGCGCGTTTGATGTTTTTTATTTCACAGCAACATCCTGAAAAGCCACTTACTGCTGATTCTGTATTAGAGGCCAAGTTCAAGTTTGGTCCACTACGAGATGAAAGAGCCATTAAGAGTGAACATAAACCTTCAAGGAGGAGCCTCTAGCCGTGGTTCCCCTGTAACCAACACTTAGGCCATGCAGTTTATATATTTCTGGCACTCGTCCTCTCCTTTTAGCTACTAAGAGCACCTTCCTCCTCCTTCATCTACCTCTTCAATGGACATCCGGCCTTTTACTTCCCCTCTGCTGCCAACTAACCGGCCTCCTCACTCACTTCATTTGCCATCCAGGTTCTCCCTTGCTGCTTTTCCAGCTTCATTCAGCTGTCTCTAAGCGTTCTCTCTCCTGTTTGATGCAAACACACGCACGAACCCTCTTCAGCAGTCCAGTCAGTCAGAGTTATTTGAGGGCCGTGATCAGACTAGTATTCGGTCACTGTGACTGATGCAAACTGTAGAGGAGACAGCACCTTCTCCTTGAGGAAATGCCAGTTGAACGTATCTGTTTACATCCAATCCAAAAGGTCCAGTATCCCTGCAATATGAACTATAAGCATCTAAAGCATAATTAAGGTTTTATTGGTGTATTTAGGCACCACAAAGCTTTTGGTTAAGAAAGATTGTGATCTCTGTTCAATTTTGAAAAGTTCAACCTGAACGGGGCATCAGCTGATTATCCTCTCCAGCTGGGGGCAGTTCGATAAGCTGCAAACACACATTTTCACCTTAAAAAGTTGTTTCAGACAAAAGACTTTGCTAGTTACACATCCAGCAGACATGGAGCGGCATTACTGTTCTGTCAGAGATGTGTTTCTTCATTATTCAAGTCCAACATTCACCCTCCTTTGAGCTCTGTTTCTCGTCTCCACCAACTCCTGAGGGGAATATCTGTCTCGTTAGCTGCTAAATGCTCCACTATGTTCAACAGCTTGTCACTAACTTTGTGTGTCTGTCACTTGGTGCTGAGCAGGTATTGTATGGTGGGTTAATGAGAGCTTTTTCACTGACAACAGCTGCCTTGCTGGAGCGTTGACGTTATGAGCTTTAAAACTAAGCTGAAACGCTACACAGGTGATAATTTGTTGTTGGTGAACAAGTCCGTTCACATTACAGACATTGGTTATAGTTAGAAATAAGTAGTGAAGCTTTGACTGCGTAACATAACATGTGGGAAGCAGAACACAAAACCAGATTTCTGCTCTCAACATCCTGAATATGTCCAACTTTCCAGCCAAACCTCTTCCTAAGACTTCAGTGAAATATAAGAACATCAGACTTCCTGGACTGGCAGCAACATTTCTTCCAAAATGTATTTGGTAAAGCAGACCAGCAGCATAAACAGAGCTGTTTACTCAGGACTTCATGTGCACTGTTTTCCAGGTACTTTCTCTAGTTAAAGAGCCTCTTCTGCATGTTTTTAGGTGCCCCAATGTCATAACTCAGACCATCGTTTGCTCCCTTTTGGTAAAGATCACTCCTGTCAATTATAAAGCATTGCTGCAGAAATAACCGTAGTCCTATGCAGCTCTGAAACGTCTGTCAGCAGTAGAACAAAGATAAAACCAAATTTCATATTTATGCACCAAACAAGCTGGATGAGCTACAGTAAACTATCAAATTAAATGTGCTCATTTAATTTTCACAGCAGCAGCAGTAGTAGCTGAAGAAGTGCCTCGTAAATGCCCCCGTTTACGGTAAATGTGTCACCTCTCGTCTCGATTCCTTCAGATTGATATGACTAGTCAATTTTTCGCTTGTTTTCCTTTTCTGTCTCCTCCTTGCTGACAGCTACTTTGCATTATGCAGCATTATCTCCTTCTCATGAATACACAAGCGTTGTTAGCAGGGAAATTTCCATGCTGAAATGAAAGGGATTAATCAAAGAATCTAAGATGCGAAAACACACATAAGAAGAGAAAGAAGGAGACATCAATGTACATAAACAGACACAAAAACACACAGATACACACTTGCTCAAGCAAACAAACTAAACTCTTTGCTGTGTCCGAGTGCAGCTGTAATGCTCCCATACATCTTGAGCAGCAGCTTATTGGCTCTGAGCCTCGGTAGGGAATCAAGACGGCGTTCGTGTCTCTGTTCTGTTCGTCTCTTAACACAGACGGTATTGGTTTACCCACAACGGCTGACCTTGAGGGAACCGACCCGGGCCTCTGACAAATGAGTCACTGCACTGAGTTTCTATTGGGAGCTGCTATTAAATAGATGTGTTCACCAGGTGTTGAGGGGTACAGACTGCGTATGTGTGTCTGTCTTTGCAGGACAGGAACACATGTTCAGGTTGCACTTTGTTCTGAAAGTCCCTGATGGCTGAGGAGCTCCTCTCATCTGAATCTGACAGTGAGAGATGAGGAGGTGAAAGCTGCATAAAATAGAGCGGAAGCAGATAAAGAAACGAAGGAACTCCTACAACAGTTATCAGGATGGAGGTATTTATAGTCCTCACACTGGTGTCCCTTTACGTCGGCGCTCCAACCTTGAGAGTCATTGAGCAAAGTCTGAATGCCTCAGAGCAGAATAGCTAATGATTAGAGGAAGCAAAACAAAGGCGATGCTCAATCTTCCATCACCGTTATTACCTGCTTCAGCAGCCCACCGCCGCTGCTTTTCCCTGTCTTTGAGTGGCTCTCCAACTCCAGACAGACAAGAACCCAACTGCAGCAAGGAGTCCAAAACCCCTTTTAGCACGAAAGCAGCCCGGTACACACAAAACACTGCCCAAATTACGAAGTGATTGTCTGTCCTCTTAGAAAAAATAGAAAAGTTTGATAACGGAATTAAAGCTGCATTCACAGATTTATTTATTTTTCTGCCAAGTGGCAAAAGAGTGAAAACATTACCAGCGTTTTGGTAAATCTTAGCATATTTAGCAGACACACAGCAACATAAGTATGGATTTAGAGTCAAGTATTTTGTTTAGTTTAGGAGCTAAAGCACATTATTCACTCTTCTTTTAGCTCTGCTTTAGTTTCCAACATCTGTTGAGAAAAAGACAGAAGCTAAATGTTCAACTATGTTCATCAGCTAGTCGCTAACATTGTCTGCCTGCTGTCTTTGTTATTTACTGCTAATACTAAAAAATGGTTCATGACAGGTAGTTATGTAGGAAAATATTATGTACATGCTGCTAAATAATAACTGCATTGGATTGGCCTTTAATTTGCCTCAATTAGAAGTATGCACAGGAATCAGCACCGTTAGCACTAATGATACCTTTAACATTGCTACCAGGCAGTGCTTAAATGATGACTCAATTGCACGGGTCAAGATGAAACAACTGGCTCTGGGCCATTTTCATTATTTTCTGACATTTGAGAGAAATTAATGACAATTAATGAGTAAGAAAAACACAAAGCAATTCATTGATGATGAGAATAATCATCAGTTGCAGCTCTACTGCCTTGTCGCCTGAATATATTACATTCTTTCGACTCCTCTGTGAGAAATAAGTTAATTTACAAAATGTGACATCAAATGAAGAACACCATCATTACCAGGAGTCATATTTCTGAAATACAAACCTCAACCCAACATCTAAAATGACTCAGAAATAGTTTTAATCCTGTGCCACAGTACGGATCATTTTGTAAGACATGGTGTCACATTTCCGGTGGCGGATATTCCATTTTGCTATGACAGTGATCTCATTCCTTTTTCTTGATTAAGACTACAGGAGTATGAGTTTTCTGGCAGGTGTGAGTGAGCAGATGTGTTTCTCAGTTTGCTCAATATTCCTGCAATGAGCTCTGCCATTTTGCACTCGACAGTGAACACACTAATGGGGTTAGACTTCGGGGTATGACTGCATGCTTTGGAAGGGAAAGAACAGAAAGAATGACAGTGTTTGTGAGAATTAAGCTGTTTTTGCTTGGAAATCTAATCAAGTCACGCATCATTTGTGTTTGTTCCAGGTACAACAAACACCTAAAAGGCAAAACTGTAATTCAAGTAAATCCTCTGGATTTGGCTGCATCAGTGATCTGGAAATCCATTATTAAGTTTGTGTGCAAACAAGTGGTTCACTGTATCATCATGAGCTGTACCACAACCTAAGCTACACTACTTAGCTAGCTCTGTTGTTTGCGTAACATTTTGTAATTTGTGGTATACTGTGTTGTTTTTGGTGATAATTTCAAAAATTCCCAGTTTACTTCATATTAAACACCATTTTGAGGTCAAGGAGAAAGCTAACAGCAGGCTAACAATAACAGCAAGCTAACAGCACCACTGCACTAACAATAACAGCGAGCTAACAGCACCAGTAAACTAACAGTAACAGCAAAGCTAACAGCAACAGTAAGCTAACAGTAACAGTGAACTAAAAGTACCAGTAAGCTAACAGCAACAGTAAGATAACAGTAACAGTGAACTAAAACTACCAGTAAGCTAACCACAACAGTAAAATAACAGTAACAGTGAACTAAAAGTACCAGTAAGCTAACAGCAACAGCAAAGCTAACAGCAACAGTAAGCTAACAGTAACAGTAAACTAAAAGCACCAGTAAGCTTACAGTAACAGCAAAGCTAACAGCAACAGTAAGCTAACAGCAACAGTAAACGAAAAGCACCAGTAAGCTAACAGTAACAGCAAAGCTAACAGCAACAGAACGAAAAGCACCAGTAAGCTAACAGTAACAGCAAAGCTAACAGCAACAGTAAGCTAACAGCAACAGTAAACTAAAAGCACGAGTAAGCGAACAGTAACAGCAAAGCTAACAGCAACAGTAAGCTAACCGTAACAGTGAGCTTAAAGCACCAGTAAGCTAAAAGTAACGGCAAAGCTAACAGCAACAGTAAGCTAACAGTAACAGTGAACTAAATGCATCAGTATCAATTTTAATTTAAAAACAGGAGAATCAGAACACTTATGTTAGCTATGCTTAGTTTGAATTTGTAATGACAACTTTTGACGACTCATAATTTCCAACCAGGCGCTTTGTTTGTAGCACACAAAAGCCACCAGGGCTAATATACACAGTTTATACATGCTTTCCTGTTCTTATAAATATTGGAGTAGGCAGTGCGAGCTGAAGAGATTTGGTTGACAGACGCATGACTGTTGGCAGAGCCTCTGTGGCTTGGCAGGAGAGCAGGCCACATATCACTGGCCTGTATGATGCTCTCACTGGCACAAACACGCATTAGAAATGAAGCACAGACTTGACCAACATGTCTGCACAGCCCACATAAACTCGACAGGCAGGTAAGACACTGCTAGAGGTCTCTCTGTATGAAGGAGGCGTTGCACTGTTGAGAGCTCGTGGCTCTCAAGCAGATACCGGGGAGGAGATGTGAGGACAGGGCCACTCTCTGGAAGTGGAGCTCTCTGACAGAGAAACAAGGACAGCAAACGTGAGCTGAGCCTCTAATGCCCACCACACCAACACTTCCTTTAAGGCTTCTAAAACGCCGCAAGGTGCAGCAAAGTCAAACAGCTCTGTGAAGAGCAGCTGGAAGGGGTTTACGGATTATTTCAGCCTTGTTTCCTGTTCAAAGCAGACATTTCCACTACAAAAAAACCAGGGCTGGGTCAGTTTCAAAAAGCCAGAAATCAGCATTTCCTGTCCAGAATGATATCTGCTGAATGCAGATCTCAAAATACAATAGATGTTTTTAGGAAGCGCGTAGATGAGGATCCAAGCATTGTGCAATATTGATTTCCCCTGAAAGAAAACCCAACAATTCCACATAAAGTGATATGGATATAAAAAGAGGCAGGAAAAGAAAAATGAGACAGCTGAGTTATTGATCGCATGAAGGAGGCCAAAACTTTCAGAGTAGGTGTTAGATATATATACAGAAAACAAACTTACATTCTGTATCACAATCAGGGGCAAAGCATGAGAAAACAGCGCAGTCTTGAATTCATGACCACTCGTGATTCAACGAGACATCTGTGCCAGTAATCATGTCAAACAGTGCAGCTCTCCGTTTCATCTGCATTGTATTACATAATGACAGAGCCGGGCCGTTACGCAATCTGTTACTGTGGGGCTTGCCTGGTTTTTAATTGGAGACTGAATTAAGGACCATCCCGTTAGTCGACTGTGCAAAGGGAAGCTGAGGGAGACTGAATAATTTCTGATCGAATAGGGGGAAGTTTTACTGCATGAATTATGGTGAATATGTAACATGTTGCCTGTGGGGATGTTTAGGGCGAGTATCAGTGCTGAGGCATCAGCAGGTGCAGAACTACAATTAATATGACAAGTGAGAAATTACTGTTTTAAGAATTGAAATTACAGCTATCAGTCATCATCTCAAAGCCTCTGAATGAGGTTTAATTGTCTGGCTATTACACCGTCTTCCTCTCCCTGTGTTTTCCTTCTGAGCTTCTCTCCTGCGTGGCCACAATAAGTTGGTTTAGACGAGGCAGAACAGCTTGTTTTCTCTGAGTCGACGTGTTCGCACCACTTTGATGTTATCAAGCGAAAGGCAGACGGGAGCGCTGGACATCAAGGTCACGCTTGTTTTCCAGGATTCTCCGCAGCAAAGAAAACAGAGAATTTGTGATGGTGAGAGAGGACGCAGTGCGATGAAAAAAAAAAAAAACAAAATACACACAATGACACGAGCAACAAAGAACACATCTGTCACCATTCAGGATGCATGAGTTTGTTTGATTTCTACTATTGTAATGTCTTTAAAAACAAATCCATCAATATATCATATCACCCATCAATGCATATATTTCCTATGATGATAATAATAAACATCTTCTTTGTGCGTCCATCTTTGTGCTAAGCTAAGCTAACTAACTCCTTGCTCCAGCTTCATATTTATCGCACAGTTATGAGAGTAGATTCGATCCTCTCATCTCACTCTTCTTCGCAGATTTCACAAAATGTCAAACTATCCCTTTAAGTTCAGTCACATAAACACAGAGACACTGGAGCATCTCATCTGCTTCATTCTGTTTGTAAAAGTTCCTACACCTGCCACATCCACCTGTCTGCATCCACCTTCACTTCGTGTTTGAACATGTGCTAAGGTGCCTGAGCGTGCTGCACGGTGTCTACAATAATAAGTGCATATGTGTGTGTGTGTGTGTGTGTGTGTGTGTGTGTGTGTGCGAGAGAGAGTCAAACAATGAGAGTGTGTGAGTGTGTGTGGGCTCATCAAAGAACAGCAGCAGGTTGAATCAACTCACGGGAGCCGTGAAGAGCAGCATAAATTCATCATTACCTTCTAAGCCGAAATACACACACACACACACACACGCACACACAAACAGAATACACACATTGCATCTACATCTACCCCCCACCAGCACACACTGTCACCCGTGAAACCATGTCTGAGCTCTAATCCTCGCAGACCTTCATCTTCAGTAAGTCAGCAGTCTACGTCACTATGGCGATGGCCTAAATTCCTCCTCAGTGTGTGTGTATGTATGCATGCTGTGTGTGCGGCATTGTGTGCGTCTGTCTACCATGTAAAAAGGTAAAAGTGTGTGTGTGTATTGCTCTAGATAAGGGTCCATTCAACGCATCGCCAACGTACTGCAGCTTGGTTCACTTCAGAATGACTCATATCAGTGTTTGGCTGATCTGGCTGCTCGGTTGGACAAATACACTGCAGAGAGATTGTGCTCATGTTAAGCTAAGGTGACGTTTAGGCTGTCTCCATGAAAGGAAACCACCCTTGGCTACTGGGGATCTTTGAAAAACCTGGAAGGCTGTTTAACAATGCTTACCACTTCCCTGACATTTCCAGAAACCTCAGATATTATTCTCGCCGTGTGAATGAAAAGTATTCTGTCTGCTGTGCAGAAAAAAAGGATTTTCGACCCAACTCAGCTTCACATCCACCTTTCAAGTCACTACATCTCTCTTAGGCTGATTTGTACAGTGAAAGAAAAGCTATAAATGCTGATAATAACAAATACTAACAGCAAATAAGACAAACTTAACTGAGTTTTGTCCGCATTGTACAAACTGATACAACCAGCTCCAAACTGTTCCCAGAGTCACATCTTGAGAAATGGGTGCTCCATCTTTTTTATTGTGCAGCAAACTGAGTATTTGTTCAATCCAGATGATTAGAGGAGTCTTTGAAGATTGTGAAAATACCTTCACAACAATAAGTGGCCTTTTGGGTTTCAGGGAAGTAACGGATGAGAGGCACCAACTGGATCTTTGCCAACTGTGTGCAAACATAGATCATTACAAGCTTTGAAACAAGCTACCGATGTTGCTCCTCCAGTAAGCAAAGTTTTAGTCCGTTATTTGTGTGTAGTATAGAGTGTATGGACTTGTTTAGTTAACAATGCTGCTGCTGCTGCTTTGATCCTGTGATCCCACTAAACAAAGACAAGGAACGGCATCTCTTTCACGCATAATGCCAAGTTATCTGCATGTTAACAGCATTAATATCGACTGCAACTGCAGTGCACTTAGAAATTATGCACATTTTAAGCGTGTCTTGGAGGGATATTTACAATTCCAATATGCATTCCTCAGCAGTGAAAATGCCACTTGTTGTCTAATTAATTTGCCCCAGAAATGCTTACAAAGTGCTCTGAAAGGTTGCGTGGAGCTTGATCTAAAGGCTCTCTGACACAAAGCAGACTGAGGACAATTTCATACTGCGCAGAGGCATGTGTAGGATAAATATTATGCCAGAGAGCTCTGCAGAGGTCAGAACAAGTTGTTGAGAAATTGCTCCATTCAGCCGAGGCGATTATTCGCAAAAAAGCGATGACATGGGCCTGAAGACAGGCTTTAAGCAGAAAACAGATGACTAAATTGACCTGGGTAGACACATTAGCATCCAAAGTTCATCAACTGATCAACAGAAAGAACTAAAAACATCAAGTTTCTCATTTAATTCTGGAAACATAAACAGTGAAAGAAACAAGAAGCTCCAAACTGTCATATTTCAGCATAAGGCTCCTCTTCACAGACATTTTTTCTGCATATGGATGCTCCTAATGTTGTCTTTAGTGCGGCGCTTCTGCTTTTTGATTGCACGTAAAGTCTTTACCTCGCTCCCTGAAAAACAGCGGCAGAGCGTACAATTACCTTCTCTCAGGCTGGAGAGACATTACATGACATTTAGCCTGATTATATCCACTTTGTGGCCATCATGACTAATTCTAAAGATCAGACCGAGGTGGTGGCGGTGGTGGTTTCGGGGCAGGCGTACGGATGAATCAGAGGTGTCTGAGGGTTTTAATCGCTTGCTCTCCGAGCCAGCTGTGACCATAACAATTACTTGACACATGATGGATCTTTATGACTCGTGAGAAGTTGGTCAAGGGCTTGATCAGTTGTAGGAGAAGAGTTAAGAAAACTGCTTCGCTTTCATGCATCTTTTTATATGTCCTTTATTTAACCAGGTAAAAGCCTCATTGAGATTAAAATCTCTTTTACAAGAGTGACCTGGCCGAGAAGGCAGCATGGACTCAGTTACAATAACAGTACATTACAATTCACACACACTCAGTTTGCATTCACTACAAATGAGCCAAACAGTGTACAACAAAACGCAGTAAGTGATTATCAGAAAGACAAAACACCAATAAAGCAAACAGCAGAACAACTACTACGGTGCTTAAAATGGGACAAGTGTATAAATAATGAAGGGGCTTCTTAAAACAGACACAACGGCCAAGAATGCTATTTTTCTTCTTCACCGCAGAACTACCCTTTCTAAAATCTAGATATACTGTGGCATCAAACATGTTTCTCCAGAGAGGCTTCAAACTATCCCACAAAAGCAGCAAAGCCACACGTTACTAGCAAAGTTCAGCCCTTGTCAAATAAGATTCACTTAATTTTTTTACAAAAAGGCAAAACTTGAATCCAGCATTTTACCTTCATTTTGACCAGAGGAACCAGGAAATGAGGAGATTTAGTTCCTGCACCACAGGCAGGGTTGCAACCGTGTGAGATCACCATCTACAGTATTACACAATTATCATTATTATCAGCCACAACAACCCTTAAATAACAGAATTCACCATTTTTTAAAGACACTAATATGAAATTCAGTCCTGCAGATGAGCAAATGTACATGGCACGATACTTGTTTTCATATATGGGTTGAGTTTGCAGGACTGACCATTGCTGATTGATGATTGGCAACTGTCTTTATTACGGTTTAAATCAGAGTTTGATGACTTCGGCAATTTAAAAAAAAGAGCGGGATGAAGAGGGAGGGAGTGAATGAGAGGGAGCAATGATGTGAGATGAAAGCCAGTGAAAAAGAGAAATAAAACTATTTGCTTGTAGCTACGATGTTGTGAAGCAGAAATAAATAACCATCAGACACTCAGCAGATCGTCAACACTGCAGAGAGAGAAGCCATAAAGTTTCCTCCCCTGCATATCTCCTTTTCAGTCCTTCATTACGTACCGCTCAGACACCCGAGTCACACAACAGGAAATTTAAGTCCACCGCCTGTGGAAGGCAGAGAGGCGTCCTGTGATCTGGTTTATGATGTGACGACGCTATGATTAAGGTTTGGTTAGGCTTAAAACACTTGTTAGAAAAGCACTTGAGAAGCTATCAAATGTAACAAGTTACATTACGTTGATGAGGTAATTAAAATAGTTGATGAAATGATTACATTTGTATCAGAGTAAGTAGTAACATGTAAACTATTCCAGCTCAAAAGCAACCTTCCCAACAGCGGTGATTTCTAAATCCACTTTCTTGTCAGGTTGGTGTAGCTTTACAGCAGAGGAATGAAAATGAATGACAGAATAAAAGGAGCCTGTTCAGTTGTTTTGTGTCTCTCCGCCGTCTGTTCCTCAGAATCGAAACATAATCGCGCTCCACCAGCTGTGCTTGTTGCAAATCATCCTTTTCCACTATGTCTCTAAATAACAAGTGACCGACGCCTGGCTCCCCTCGCCGCTAAAGGTAGCCAAATAAGATGTCTTGTTCCATCTGGGAGTTTATCGATTGCTGGTCCTCGAGAAAACATTTGATTTTTGCGGCAGGTGGCCCACGCAGGTAATGTGCACTTTAATAATCTTTCGGGTGGCGCTGATTACGGAGATGCAATGAGTTTATAGTCTGACAAACCTCCGCAGACCAGCACTGACATCACGTCTGTCTCCATGGCAATGCAGGGAAACGTAGGCTGCTGGTGTGTGGAAGCAGGCCGTGTGAGGAGACGAAGAGAGACGCAGATAGAGAGAGACAGACAGAGAAAGAGAGTGTCGGAAATCCTCTAGGAGAGGCGTGAAGGAACATAGTGTCAGGAAACTACCGGCTCTGAATACTAATATCAGAAGCTGTGGATGGACAGGCGAGCACGTGCACGCACACACACACACACACACACACACACACACACACACACACACACACACACACACACACACACACACACAGCACACACACACACCAGTCTGTGGTGTGCTTGCTGCCACGGTGTCTCTCTCAGTTTTGTCAACAGTCAGTCGGTATCAAGTGAAAAATAGCCTTTGAGCACAAATGTCACAGGAGCCAACGGTGACATTAAAGCCTATTGGACTAAAGCTTCAGACTGCTCCCTTCACAGAGAGGACGCAGGGCAGGGAAAGGGAAAAACAGATGAATATGACAGCCTCTGCCCAGGTCTGACATACACCCCCAATCCCCAAAAAAGTTGTACAAGGTAAATAAAAACAGACTGAAATGATTTTGCTTGACTAGGAATGACTTCTTGAACTGTGCTCAGTTGAATGCAAACGGAAGATATTTAACGCTGATAAACGGTGAATGGACTGTATTTATATAGTGCTTTTGTAGTCTGAGAACCTCTCAAAGCGCTTTTGCAACACACACACTCATACGATGCCTGGGTCACCAGCTCACTGCAAGCTGATAAACTTCACCGACTATTCTGAAAATTGTGGAATGCTCCAAAAACACCTGTTTGGAACATTCCACAGGTAAACAGGTTCACTGGTGATAGTGTCATGATTGGGTATGACAGGGGCATCCTGGAAAGGCTCAGCCGTTCACAAGCGAGGATGGATGCTCATCAGAGATGGACTGACCCAAAGCCAAATGTATGCTGTGGTCTGACAAGTCCACATGACGTGTCCTCCAGCCTGGACAGGAAAAGGAGCCTCCAGACTGGTACCAGCTCCAAGCTCCAGAGCCAGCTTCTGTGATGGTATGGGGGTGTGTTAGTGCCCACTGCATGGGTAACCTGCACCTCTGTGAAGGCACCGTTACTGCTGAAAGGTACATTGAGGTTTTGGAGTAGATCCAGGTGCTTCAGCAGTGAGGCTCTGTAGCAGAAGAGTGTTCATGTTCATGTACCTGCCTGCAGTCCACTCCTGCCTCCCAATGAAAAACTGTGACGCATTATGAAGCGCAAAAGACGTCAAAGGGAGAGCCCGGACTGGGAAAGCATTTCACCGTCAAATCTTCAACAATTAGTGTCCTCAGTTCACAAACGCGTACTGAGCGCAGTTAAAAGGAAAGGTGATGTAACTCAGAGGTAAACGTCCACCTGTCCAGACTTTCTTGGAACGTGTTGTAGGCGCTAAATTCAGAGAGAGTGTATGCTGACAAAAAAGTTTAGCAGTTGAGCTTACATATCGTGTCTTTGTGCTGTGTTCAGCTGATTAACGGTGCAGATCATTGCATCCTCTTCGTATGTGCATTTTACAGCGTCCCAGCCTGCTGTGTGTTAATTTCACGTTTTGAAAAATAAAGCACACTGACAGGCTTCGGCCATGTGATTCCATTTTGTTTGAGTCTCAAAACTCTTTCAAAAGCTTTCGCATGTTCTAATTGTTATCACCTTCCAGCGTCAAATTAATTAATTAGAAAACCTTTTTCACGTTGAAGACAAAAGTCTGCCAGTTTCTGTCTAAGTGGAGCACTATTCAGTCAGCGCTTTGCAGAAACTTGTTTGCCTTTGATAAAAGCTGATTCATCCTTGCAGAAAAGATCACACTCGTTCAGTTTTCAAGGGCCTAACCTAAAAGACCGATGCAATAATTTTAGGAAACAATGACCTTGGCCCCGACGTGATGGTGATTTGTGTGGGTTGAATTGGTGAAAGACAGGAAATGTGAGAGCAGCTTCGGCTGATTCAAGAGAGCCTCCTCACACAGAAAGCAACAGCTGCTCCTGCTACTGAATCTGTTTTCAGAGCGAGAATCACTTGAAATTATTTCCCTGAAAGCAAGCGAACAATATTATTGACTTAACACAGCATTTGCTCGTGCTTTACGATGTCAGAAGTCAAGTCAGGATTCCACAAATCAGAATAAATGTCAACCATATCAGGTCGGTACGCCTCTGATCTTTAATCCATGCATTTAATCTGGCCTTTTAAATCTGGGGATTTCATTTAAAGATGAATACCACACAACCAGCTGACCACTGTCACACCCCTCCTCCCTCCTCCTCCTCCCTCCTTTCAGCTATCCAGTGAAGGTAAAATGGCAAAAACAGGTGAAAAACTGACGTCAATGCTTCCTCCCTGCATGCTCCTGTGCTGGGTGATCTAAAATGCTGTGTGTGCGTGTATGGTGGCACACACACAGCAGATCTATACCCACAAGACAACAAAAAACAACAGAACAGCAGAGCGGTGAATGTTTTTCAGAATTACAGAAGGGACATGTAAGAGCGCCGCAAAAAAAAGACCGATTTTTCTACAGGATTAAGGTCTGGGCTCTGACTGGGCCATTCCGGGATACTGATCTTCCTTTTGTCAGTCGGTTGTGGCTGGATTTGGCTGTGCATCTTGGCAGCTGTTAAGAAACGAGGATTTAATGACAGATTGGGCCGGCGATACAGTAAGATTCAAAGGAGATTTATGTTTGAACCCTGAATTCAACCTGAATCTCTCCGCACAAGAGCCGTGACACATGCTGTACGGCAAAAAAAATGAAATGAAAAGACAAAAAAAAACGAGGCCAACCATTCAGGCTTGGCTTAAGCCTCCAGAAGAGTCATGAGGAATCGCGCACGATGTGATCTTCTTGTGTATTTCTCAACAGCTTTGACCTATTTGTTTAGTAATGTCACCAAGCTAAATATAGACACTGAGGGTAGACAGAGTCAGGGAGGAGAGAGGAAGAAGCGTTCTCAAAGCACTTTCTGCTTGGGCTCAGTTTGACAGAAATCTACTTCTTCCAGGAAAGAGAAGGGGCGGAGAAGGACGGAGACAAGCAGAAAGCAGGACAAAGGGATGAGGGAACGTGGCATAATTAGCTGAGACACCAAAGCAAACAGAAAACGGTGGCCTGCTCGGCGTCATGTACGATAGGAGCGCAGCACATTCTCCCCGCTTCCAGCTCTTTTCACCTGCAGCTTCTCCTCTTCCTCTCTCCAAACATCAGCCGGCCGCTAACAGGCTCCCGAGCACACGGCATTATGTTTCCATTTCTGGGAGGGAGTGTTGAATTCAGCAGAAGGAGGCTGTGCTGTACGTGTTTTCACTGCACCATCTTTGGTTGGTTCATCAAAGTGTCCTCCGCGGGCTGTCTCTTCTAGTTCACATCCAGAAGCATTGATTCTGCTGCTTTGTTAGCCTTTCTTTATAAAAACAACACCTCCTTCACCACCGCATTGTTGCACTTCAGGCGGCTTTATGCATTGTTTTTTTTTTTTTTTCCTAGGCGTGAATTTTCATGTGTGGGCATGTGAATAGTATATGCTGCGCTTGTACAATTTTTTTTGCTGTGAGACTTCTTGCACATGTGCATGCATCCTCTATCAGCGTTGTTCCTTCCCAGGCAACAATGCTTGTCCACCTAATCCAGTCCCAGTGCCCTAATTGGCTAACTGCAGCCATTTTCTCTGCTCCGGGGAGCGTGGAGATTAGGGGGAGTGTGCGCTCTGAGCTGCCCGGCGCCTAAATGAGTCACGCTGTCGGTACAACATCTCTCGGAGGGATAGCTGGAGCACGCCCACACGCACAAAAATCAGACCAGAGGAGTGTTTCTCCAGGCTGCTGTGCTGGAATCCACATATGATTGAAGCGTGCACAGGTGTAGACTCTTCATCTGTCTGATGTCACACACTGAAATGCCAATCAGAGGAGCTGAGCCCTCACCTGAGACTACCTGACTCCTGCCGAGAGGCGTGCTGCCCTCGTGTAAGCATCAATAATTAACGCAGCCTGCAGCTAAACACCCTGTAACGCGGTTCAGCCTCCATACACTTCCACCGTGCTGCTCTGCTGTGGGCTCATGATGCACTCCTGCTCGGCTTCAACTGGAGGAAAAGTGTATTTTTAGCTTTAATTTGATCTATTACAAGACACAATGACTAATTTCACCTTCTATTAAACCAAGATACTAACAATGTGCTATTGTTTCATGGTACGATTAGTGATGCACCAGCGCTGACAGTGGCCTTAATAAACAAACTGGGTTTTGGCCAAAGCTCTCTGATCCATGTGAAATACTGTCTTAACTCAAGCTAAAAATAAAGATCATGCTGGTGTATGCTGAGATGATTAAATAGTCGTTTCATTATTTAAGTCATTATTGGAGCGATAAAACCAAGCGTTTCCTGCTTTTCTCACTGTTATTATCACTGTTAATCCAGGACATTTTCACAGGCATTTTTCACTATTATCTGACCTTTTATGGACTTAATGATTAATTGATGGCAAAATGCCAATACAGCCAATATAAACAGTATGGAAACAAGCAGCTAAGGATATTTTAAGTGTTAATTATCTAATTATGAAACAGCATCCAGTTATTGTTGCCCACAGGAGGACTTAAATTAATCGGGGCCCTTACTCAAAGTCCTGCTCACGATAACAGAAGTAGTGCAAAGTACTGTCTTAGCATTAAGTTAAAGTCTCTATAGAGCAGTCACTAGTATGCCACATACTTGAACTGCTAATGTGTATTCTTGTGAAGAATAATCGCAATTAATTCATTCAGATTTACTCTAAATTGAGAGAAAAGGGAGCTCAGGTCCTGGATTGGGGATGTGGATGTGGGGGTAAGGACACACCCTAAAGACAGCCACACAGACGGGCTCTCACACTCAGATGAAGCTGCCATCCTCTTCCCATTTATGTAGCGCTTTTTGTGTTTTTCGTCTCATAAATATCGGAGGAGGCAGGGAGAGGGGAAGAGATTTGGATGTTGGTTGACAGACGCATGACTGTTGGCAGAGCTTCTGTGGCTTGGCAGGAGAGCAGGCCACATATCACTGGCCTGTATGATGCTCTCACTGGCACAAACACGCATTAGAAATGAAGCACAGACTTGAGCAACATGTCTGCACAGCCCACATAAAACTCGACAGACAGGTAAGACACTGCTAGAGGTCTCTCTGTATGAAGGAGGCGTTGCACTGTCGAGAGCTCATTTCTCTCAAGCAGACCCCAGGGAGAGGGAGCGGATGGAGGAGATGTGAGGACAGGGCCACTCTCTGGAAGTGGAGCTCTCTGACAGAGAAACAAGGACAGCAAACGTGAGCTGAGCCTCTAATGCCCACCACACCAACACTTCCTTTAAGGCTTCTGCGACGCTCTGAGGAGAAGCAAAGTCAAATCGCTCGGTGGAAAACAGCCAGGAGGCGCTTTCTGATCATTTAAGCCCCTTGTGCTCAAAGGAAACCTCTTCACGACAAGAAAGGGGGTAGTAGCTCTGCTTCAGAATCACCAAAAATTCTTATTTCATTCACAAGGCATCGCTCTCAATTAGGCGAGCATGTATTGTTTAGCAGTGAGGGAAGTATGAGTGAAATTGCATTAATCTGCTGCAGTTTGAGGAAGATCTATTTAGATGTGTGGGTCTCTACCAGGAGAGGTACTAGCTATAATCCCATTAATTAGCATAATTGGCCCATAATTGGCTCTCATCAAGTCCCTACAGATGCCATCACTCAAACCGCAACATCATTGCCAGGCATCTCAAACACAGGCGCACTCGCCCTGCAGAGATGATTCAGGTTTGGTCTAATCTCTGCTGTTACAGTAGACAAACAGGTCTGTCCGTCTGTGGAGGGTCACGAATCTGCTGCAGTGCGACTGCCAGCGTGCACATGCAACACACTGCCGGCTCCTTGGCTCGCCGAAAGTCATGATATTATCCAGCAAACGGGCCACGAGTGAAGAACCTGCTGAGACGAACGCTCGCTGCAAACTCAAGACACAAACATCGTGCCCACGTATCCAAAAATAAGACTGAACAAAAGCGCTGGCAGAATTCAGTCAGGTTCCCTCAGCGTGTGTGTGTGTGTATTAAAGATATGTGTGAGCAGGTGGGCCCGTGTGACAAAAGGCTGTAATGAAACCAGACATGTACACCACACTGCCGTGTCAGTGTGTGTCGCCTCAGGGAATCGGCCTTTCACACACATGTCCGCTAAAGCAGACATGCTGGCCACTTAGCACGAGCACCGGGGTCCTGCGGCAGCTATCTGAATCCAGTATTGCATCCGATCATCCTAACTGAATTCTTTTAAACCCGTTATAAACCGTGACTTGGTTTGGCTTTCGATATTTGAATTAAACTGAAGTTATTAATAGCTACAATTAAAAGATTCGGAGGAGAGTCGTCTTTTCAGGCTCAGAGGGCAGAAAACACCACCGTTTTGAGCAGAAGTCCAATTAATGTTCACAACGTGTAGCTACAACCTGAAAATGAGCAGCATGCAATATGTAATGCTGATTAAATATGTATCTGACTTGTTGAAATAATAGGTGTAGCAGTTCAGCCGCATTTGCATACTTTAGTTTCTGCAAGCTAACTGCTCCAAGTACTGATTTAAGACTATTAAGTCCATAAAATTAAAGCTGCATTAATGAATACTTTTATCTTAACGATGGATCAAAGAGCTATATGTAACGTGAATGTCGCTCATAGATATGTATCCACAGAGAATTATCACCCGACTCTGCAGCTTCCTTCAGCTTTATGGAGAGTTTTAGCATCTTTTAGCTGGTTCGACTTTACTGCTTTCTTCACTGTTGAGTGATGTTGGAGAGTCGTGTTTCTTTCTCTAAAACAGCTTCATCTGAGCACAGCTTGCAGAAAATATTTCAAGCAAGTTTCATTTTGGCCGTTGGGGAAGTTATTCACTGAATTAATGTGGCTACATCTCATATAATCTGCTGCCAGTGACTTTATCCGTCATTAGCAGGGTTTCCATCAACGTGGTTTTTTTGAAGTATGGCATTAACAAGGTTGATGGAACTGCAACAATTAAGGAAAAAACTTCCTGAAACTGAGTTCTGACTGAGTGAACATTTAACTCATGACTGAGCAGCTGTATCTGCTCCGAGAGAAGAAGAAGAAGAAGAAGAAGAAGAAGAAGAAGCTGTGTCTGCAGATTAAAATGCCATCTCATCGTTCCAGACAGATCTGATGAAAACTTCCTCACATAAACAGTCAAATGTCGTATTTCTGTCGTGTTTTCTACATTTATTTTCACCATCTGAGGTTCAACTGGCGCTCTTGCTGTCATCTTGTTGTGCCCTCTTCTTCTGCAGTGGTGTTATGGTTTTCCAGCTGGAGAACTGGTGCCACTTACTGCTTATTTCCATGAACAAACTGCTAAAAAAAAGTCAGTAGCAGGTGGAAACAAGCATCCAGTCTCATTTTCTTCAGCTGATTTTCTTGAAATTCGGCTAAAAATTGTGGTACACTTAGATGGAAATGCAGCTATTGTCTAGTGAGAGTTAGCACCAGCTAAAAAGAACATGGCTCCTATCTGAATGCTTTATACAAAAAAGACCAAGGACAGACAGAAGATTCAGTAAGTGATTGTTAGGCCCAGAGACGAGTGAATCTGGGTATTCTTTCACTCTGAAACCAGAACCAAAACACAATCCGCTATCACAATAAAACACTCGGTCCTTTCGAGGCCTGGACAGCCATTCAGCTCCTACAGTGAAAACCCAGTCTGCCTCTGATGCACATTTGTGTTTGAGCGTACTGTATGTTTGTCTGGGGAGGTGTGCTGCTCATGTCAAACAAAGGGAAACATGCACTTGCTCTTTGTTGATCAGTATAACAATCTAACCTTGAGCAACCGAAGCATCTTCCTGTGCACTGGAGCGCAATGCAAAACAAAGCAAACACAATCGAGGAGAGGAGAGGAGAGAGGAGGAGGGGGCGGTGAGGGAGGGAGGTAAGGGAGAGCCGAGGCAAATAAACTGCCATGCATTTTTCCTTCAGTAAACTGTGAGGCAGAGGAGGAAAAAGAGGAAATAGCTCAAAGTTTTCCGCGGTGGAAGAATGTGCAGTTTATCAAAACTACCGGGGCAGAAGAAAATGTCACTGCGAAGTTTCTCTTGTGTGTGGAGGAATCAAAGAAGTGCTGGCACGCATTTTGTGGAATCGGGTGATAACATGAAAATTCAACAACTGCCTGTTTTGCCTCTTAATGCTGTCCAGTGGAGAGATTCTGGGGCACAGCAGGATTACAGTGAAACACAGCGAAACCGAGAAAAACAAGATAAACAAAAGCACTTCTGAGAGATAAGTTGGTGTACAGAGTGAGAAAAGCTGATCTGGCAGCTCTCGCTGCTGATCGGCGTTCAGTGTTCGATTCACCACTGGCACGGCGTATTGGAGGCTGACATGACGACGAGATATCTGAGACCTTGAACGTCACACTAGTGTTGATGCTCGCGCCGTGACTTCAAGCATTGGGCTTGGCTCCACACCAGGATGGCAGGGTTGCCAGATTGGGAGAAACGTTTCAGGAAATAATTTGGATTAATACACATGAACCCTGTTTAAGAAAACCCTTCCTGTGTGCCCACTTTCTCTTTTTACATGGTTTTATAGCAAACTGGAAATAAACAGGATTCACACTGCTGATCTCCCAGCTGAGTTCACTTGAGTCAGACTTTAGAAAGCTCCTCCAGAGACACCGATGATATTATACAGCTGATCAGGCTGTGGTGCTCCGTGTGACTTTGGCATGTAAGACCAACAAAACAGCCCCAGGATTATTTAGTTATTGCCATTTTCACTCCTCTGTGAGAGCGCATGATGAAGACTCAGTCACTGGTTACTCTGTTTGTCTCTATCGACAAAGTGCCCGAGTCTGCGCTCGAACCTTTGAGAGAGCTACTGTATGATGTCATCTTGTTTTAAGATAAGATGAAACATTAATCACCGCTGTGGGCCAACTGGGCCATTACTGCAACAAAAACAGGACATAGCAGATAACAAAACAAACAGGATTGAGCTAACGTGAATAAATAATCAAAGACATTGCGAATGTGTATTATCTGTGCGCTGTTGACACGAATGTGACCGATCCGCTGATTTTAAGATGTTATTTTGCTCGACAGGGACATCTGCTGCATTGTACCGGGCACTTTAGATTAAAACTCACACATGAGGCTGAGCAGCCTGCTTCTCATGCAAACTGAACCCGTGTCAGTGGACACCGGAGCTCCAACATCAAAGATGTTATGGCAAGTTTCAATCTGTCCAATTCACTGCATACTACTGCCATTTCAGGTAAGTGCGCACACTTCCTGGCGTAATATCATTATCGTTCAAATTGAATACTTGTAGTGTCAAGCTTATTTACGCTGCTCCCAGCAAATAATGACACAGACAATCTGACATTAAGATAGCTTTGCCTCATTCAGCAGGTCACAGTTTGAGATAGCGTAGCAGCCTCTGCACATCCAATTCCCCGTCCCACTGATGTGGCAAAGGTGGAACATTTCATTAAGGGCTTGGATAAACAGAATGAGAGCTCTGATATGTCTGTGTGAGCACGCTGCCTAAGCAGACTAAGCAGTTGTCTTGCTATTACCTAAAGCCACAGAGAGCAGCGGTGACACAGATTGGATCTCTGATTGCAGAGACCTCCCAGGCTGAATTTTTGCTTGAATATTACACAGACATGACGGTCAAAATCAGCCCAGGCTGCAGGACATTTGCAAGTTTCCGGCTCTCTGGCCCGCGGTCGGCCCGGGTGACGGCTGCAGCGTCCCAGCTCATCTGACCGGACTTGATGGAAAAACACAGGGGAGCGAAGATGAAGAGCAGAACAAATATTTTCTTCAAAAAGGAAGAGACCCGGCTGATGGGCAGAGGAGGAAGGTTTTTGGAGAGAAATCAGATATGAGAGAGCACCTTAGCCTTAGAAACTTGATTCGTGAGCAAAAAAATAAGCACTGAAATTGGTTTTGGAAAAAAAAAAAAAAAAAAAAAAATCCTTTCTGCTTTGCCCTGTTCCCGTTTCTCAGTCCCTTCCTCCTCCTTGGCTTTAGCATCCAAGAGGAGCCAATTACTCATACAGCCCCAGTAATTAGCATGAGGGATGGCAAAGCCTAATGCTGCTAAGACTAGAGAATTGTGACAGTGAAACTGTCTCTAATGAGACAGACCCTGGGGATTGTCTTCTCTCGTCTCTGGCTTCGCTGACTGCTCCGGTCCCTGCGATGGATGGAGTTAATCACTACAACTGAAACTGTGCCGTTCTCAAGATCATCGTATCGCAGCGGGGAGGCAGGTGGGAGGCAGCGACAGAAGTAAGAAGGGAATTACCATGGGAGAAGATGTTTACACAGGGCGGTTTACAAAAAACCATCCTGGTCATGCTTTCACTTTTCTCATGCCAGCAAATACAGGCGCAGACAAATAAGGACAAAATCACTTCCAAATGGTGAGACAGATACACACAACGGTACGAATGTATCTGCTGGGCTGACAAAGAGCGAAACTTTACCCTGTCGTCCAGTCTCACAATGAAAGTTTCTGGTTTTGGTGCATTACTTTTTATTAAAAAATTGTTTCAATCATGGTGTAATCACATACAAATTAGACACACGTAACACACGGTGGCCATTTCAGGGGAGCATGACAAGCTGTAAAGACAACATCAGCTTAATTAGACAACAGTCTACAAAATCTACCAGGTGCCATTTTAGCAGCTCTGTGGATAGAAATGAGAAGCCGCTTTAGTCTGCGCTGCCTGAAATCCACGACCCATTGTTTCAAACATTACCAACCCTTTGGCTGCGCTGAACATGTAACATATGCAGACCTTTCACAGAGATACGGTCCACAAAGGTGAAAACAGTCTGCTGTTTGTATATGTAAATATAAATCCACAAAACAAAAGATGATCAGAGCTCATGAGCTAACTTCTTGGTGAGTCTGATCCAAACTGTGTATCGGCTGCTTTACAGCAAACAGCTTCCACTTCAGGGTCTTGATCATCCCATGCATAGCCTACTGCAGTCTGGGTGGGAAAGTTTCAAAGCGCTGTCATGGCTCCAAATACTGAAGACACAATATCCCAAAACGGCCTGCAACTCACGCAACCCTGCTTTGAAGGTAAGCTGCCGGTGGAACAGCGGTCTACATGCATTTCGAGTTCAGCGCAGCCAACACATATTATTCAACACAACTGCAAACACACACTGCTTGTTGGCCGCTGCCTTCACTGTCGAACACGAACTCTACGTCCTGTTTAAAGGAAAATCATATCACACCTCCCCTTCAGGGCAGGGTAAGCGGACTCAAAAACCTTTACTCGAATCATTGGTCACAATGTACCGGGAGTCGCACGCTGTTCTTGATAAACACCCTGAAGTCTAATCTCTGCTGTGCCATTGTTTAAAAAGGAGGAGAAAAATCTCGTGTGAAGTTAAGGCTGAGTTTTAAGCGACGGGCCGAGGGCTGCGGTTCCATTTACCTCCGCGGAGATAAGGCCGGCACAGTCGCAGCTCGGTGCTGACGGTTTGTACAGAGCACCTCTCCGCGCTGTCCTGCCAAAATGGATATCGAGCATTTAGAGGAAAGATAGCGCTACGAGCACAGCTTGGAAAAACAGCACTCGAGGAACAGTTAATGAAAGGGATTTCTCCACCTGCTAGTTCAATCGCTTTTTTCGACACTGGGTGAAAAGGATGGAGGCAATAAGTGCGGTCGCCCACAGGAGAGAGGGGAAAGAACAGTCCCGTGGCACGCTCGCTGCGGTGACATATTGTTCTTTTTAATATGAGTGCGTCGTCTGAAAATGTGCAACTAAGGTGGCTGAGCTTCCACAGTAAAAACAGCTGAAGTAGTTGTCAGTCGCGCACTGCTCCACATGTAACTTGTCGGACATGCTGCACATTAACACACTGTGCCCCACAGCAACGTCCCACCTCTGATTGGCTGAGCCGAACTTTCCCTCTTTGCGCCCACGGCTCTGTGCTGACAGCACCGTGTGAATAAGACATACTCAGACTACTCCTTGTGGACACAATTAAGCGAGTCGAGGTCCAATTTTTAGTCTCGTACCGACCGGTTTGTGATTATCTCCACTTCCTGATTTAAAGGCGCTGTCATTTTCTATCACGAACACCTCGCAGACGCATTCCCAGAAAAGCCAGCGGGGACCGTCACATGTCACGGGAGCGAGGAGGTGCAGCGGAGCTCCACGGAGATCGTATTAGCTCTCATTCAGCAAGACGAACTTAATGATTTGGTATGGAGGAAGTGTGGAGAGTGGCTCAGATGTTGCAAATAAAGAAGAAAGTGTGTAAATAAAACATATCTTCAGATTAATGTCAGAACCTGAAGTTGCTGAACTCTCTGAGAAGGATCAAGGTCTCACAGTTCTCCCTGCATCTCTTTCATTCCCCCAAAGACATAAGATCATTATATCGAGGAGGTGCAGGAAGCTCCCATGACAGCATCACGGTGAGGTGACTGCAGGCGGGCACCTGATGGATTAGTCTATCTGACACATTACTGGATTGACGAGGGTAGAGGACAGCCGGAGTTTGAAGGTTGGGGGGGGGTGTCTTTGTGCGATGAAGGCCAATTAGAGAGCAAATTTCACACCTCTCCGCCGTCACATCTGTAGGCTGCATCTGTCGACGAGCATCCGGCATCCCATCACGCTCACCACCCGGCACATCTGCATCTGTGTCCCGCCCTGTCAGTCAACCCCTCCCACCTCCGTCACCCTCTACCACACACACACACACACACACACACACACTCACACCTCTCCACCTCCACCTCTCCCTTCCCAGCGCCTGCCTCCTCTCATGAAGACGAGCAGACAGGACATCGCTTCTCAAAGTGACACGTTTCTGAAAAAGTCAAGGATCACTACTTATGCTGTGCTTGATTTTATGAGTTTGAGGAATTCCTCCATTAGACGTGGGTTCAAATCCCACTTCCAAGAGGGAGGAAGTAGACAGACAGGAAATATAGAGAAATCAAGGAGGAGGAATAAGAAAGCGGGATGAGAGTTTAAGAGGAGTCGAGCCATTGACGCAGACGGGGAGTGGAAACAGTTGCCATGGAAACCCCACCCTGCCTCCAATGAGTCAATGAGTAAGTGAGGAGAGAAAAAAGGGAACAGAGTAAATGGGGGAATGAGAGAAAGTGAGCTTTTGACTAAAGGTATTTTGTCTGACGTGTCTAACCTTTGTCAGAGGGAGAAATACAACAAGACGAGTTAATACACAAGAAAACAAACAGCTGTTTCTGTTTCTCATTCAGCAACACAAAATACAAGCTATGTTTCAGCATCCAGCTCTATATCCAAAGACTCAATCTCCTAATTCGTCTCCGCCGGGCCCCGGCTCAGAGCTCCGCAGTGAGGCCCCCCTCTGTCTGGGCTCCTCTGTGAGGCTCACACTTCTAGGGCTGATTAGGTTTTTTCACAAAGATGCTAAATAATCAATGAAGGGGCAGCGGGGAGCTGTGAGTCTTTTTCATTATCCTGATTATTACTGTCATCCATCAGACATCAGGTTATTAAACAGAAAGGCAGACGTGTGACAAAATAAGGAAAGAGAGAAGGGCCAGTCACAGGTGCCTGGCATGATTCAGGTTTGAAGTCTCTCTGGTTATATTTTGGACTTTTATGAATACAAAAATTTCGCCACGGCCTCAAGTCTCACACAGGTGTACAAGACACCCTTCAGCATCCAGGCTCTGGGCTTTCAACCATCCAATATAAACACATTCGCAGCAGTTGTAGATGCTTAAGTCGACATCAGGGTGGATGGATGGGTAAAACAGGACTTTCACCCAGGAGACTCAAGTTTGTGTCTTGTTTGGAGCCAAAAGTCATCTTTGACTCACTGTAGCTCATATGAACTTAAGTGAACTTACTTACGTACATCCAACACATACGGACATGTACTTATTTTAACTCAAACTAAGTAGTTTGGGTGCCTAAACCCAACCAGACGACTGTTTCACAACTTTAACCACATGTGAGAAAAGCTTTGTGTTACGAAGGCTTTGTGGCAGAAGCTGAAGGGTAACTCTTGCTTCTGTATGAGACACAGGAGGGACATTATAAAAGTGTTTTGACGACCTTGGAATGAGAATGGGTTGGATATCTTGTTTATAACATGATAAAAACTCTGATGCACGGCCAAAAAAAGAAAGAAAGAGGTTGCAGGAGGAAAAACCGCTAATGAAAGGAGGAAGTGGAGATAAGGACAGAGCAGCAGATCAGCAGGACAGAAAGTGGGAGACAGACAGAGATGAATATTTCCTGCTATGCCAGAAGACTCCAGGATGAGTAAACCGACAACAGTGTGCATATGGACCTGTAGTTTCTCTCTGTCTCGCTCTCATTGGTAAACACCATCAGCATTGCGCACAGTCGCCCCAGTCATTAAGACAAACTCAATGCCCCTGTGGGCATCAAACTGCCCATTAACTCGCAGTCTCAACCACTGCTTCCTGCGATTACAGCATATGTTGTTTGTGCATGAACGTAAAGGCTAAAGCTCTCCAACACACACACGCACGAACGTAAGGACTTGAAAGGACCGTAATGCAACAAAGCGGTGAAACAGACACGGACTTACACACTTTAAAGACAGATGTGGGAACATCCAATCACACCCTTCATAAACTTTAAGTCTCCATTAGCGGATGTTCACTGTAATGTCCTGGTTTAAGGGTCCCTTCACTGCTATAAACCACTTTGTTCCTTTTCTACATGGTGGCCAAGGTGTTATCAATGGAGCCAATATTCCCAGATGCATCATGGTGTGGGTCTGATGGTAGCCATTACGGCTGGCTGACATGCAGCGTGTCAGTCATCAGAGGAAGCTGTCCTTTACCCCTCAGGCTGCATTTAAGTGCATTTGTCAGTTTATAGCATTCCATCTGTAATGGTTAAATAAACAGTTTCTCAAGAAAACGTTGAGAAAATGTACGATATCGACATTGTGGATGGAAGCTATAGTGCATGAACCATTAAGGAAGGTTTTCGCTCACATCTAGCAGCGTCACTGTTTTTTTTATTTTTTTTTTACTTGTACTGTAATCAGTGCCTTTAGTCATAGTCATGGCTTGTGTCTGAAATCACTGCCCTGTTGATTCAGTCACTTTTCCTTCATAATAAAGGCTGAATAGTTTAGTCCAGCAGCTCCCAGCCTCTGGATCGAGACCCCCGCCTGTTAAATCTGTGGGGACGAGAGATGATTTACAAGACAGAAAAACGGAAAAACATGTCTGCCACACAAAGTCAGGCTAGTTTTCCAGACTTTCCTTTCATCTGAGTTGCTTTCTTGACAATTACTGGATGAGTTCAAGCATTGTTTTGCATTAGCGTGGATTAAACAATAGCCCACTAGACTTAAAAAACTAGTGTAGAGTACGTGTGGTGGAGGCTGCTTTTTTGTTCCACTGTAGGAATGTTTGAGGGCGCTAAATGAAATGGCAAAAACCAAACATAGCACACAAAAAGGACTCGTTTCAGACACCGTCATAGTCAGCATGTCACGTCATTTAAAGAAGGTTGAGAGAAAGGGGAAGGTCGCAGGTTCAATCCCCCGGACCAGCAAGATAAATCTAGGCAGGGAAAGTGAGAAAGCGGCGCTCGCCCCTCCCTCATTACCACCGCTGAGACGGCCTTGAGCAAAGCCCTTCACCTCAGGAGCTCCAGTAGAGCTGCTCAGTGGCCAGCAGACCAGACTGTGGTAACACGGGCAGCTTCAAGGTGTGACTGTGGTCAGGGCGAAGGAGAGTCTTCCCCTCAGCGAAACGTCCCTGAATAAATAATAATAGGTTAAAAAAAGTGAGCAGCTGACGGAGCATCTCTTCACCTTCTTTACCTGCAGTTGACCTCTTAATCTTCAGCTCTATCATTCACACACAGGCAAAGTTAGAAACCATCGCATGCTCTTCGCTAAGTGCTTTACTGTGTCCAAAGAGCTAAAAGGCTACGCTCAGAGCATTATGAACAAACATGTGCCTGAGAGAAGGAAGACGAGAAAGAGCTCAAGAAGAGGACGGCAAACACAAGAAGGAAACAAATACAATGACTACGACTCAGTGACGAGCAACTCCAGCGGTGACTAATATAACCCTGATGACCCTCTTATTTTATCACATATTTCCACTGTACTGGCACTGCACTTACAATATTTATAATTGATTTAGTATGTGTGGGAAAGCATGATGATTTGCCCAACCGCCAAGTTATTCTAAATGTCTGAAGACATGCATGTGAAGTCAAAAATTCGGAAATCAGCTTAAATATTTAAAGCTGTTTCCAGATATTTTTCTGCTCAGCTCTGGAGGCTTCGGACGACAGTACACACACAATCACGCACGCACACTGCCTAGAAACGAGTGTGAAACCGTGTGAAAGTTGGATTATAAAAATCTATACATTTAATTGCAGCATTTTCCAATTCAATTTTACCTAAATAATTCAAGCCTCCTCGATCAGCGTAGCCCACTTAGGAGTCACGACTAGTCTACACACACTTATTCCTCTTTGCTCTCCATCTCCCCCATCAAATCTATGTGGATTACCAGACGATAGGCCTGATTTCACATGGGCTCAGGCTATTAACGCTCTGACCTTGGATTTCAACCAGGCAATTTGTCTAAGAGCTGGCACAGCCTGAGCTGCCCTGGCTGACTCCGTCCAAGATCCACAATTGGTATGGGTGGCAGTGACTCTGCTACTGTCTGCCCATCAGCCTCCATCCCCACCGAAAAATGTCTCTTCTTTACCACTCAAGGGTTATGCTTAAATTGCTGTGATGAACTACTTCAGATCTATCACTTGCGATTCTCTTTTCTCCCTCGCCCCTTAGTCGCACTGAGATTCATCACTTATCACAGATCTCGCCAGGCATCCATGTACAGCTCCGTTTCTAAATTTTAGATAAGCCTTTCCTTCTTCTTCTCCTGGCTGGTGAAGAAGTCATCTTCCTAAATCTCCACATCATTTGTCGACACGTGGCCATTTTAAACTGCGTGATGTATATCTGGATCTGGATAAGGACATCCGATCAGAGTTCAAGCTGTCGGACAGCTCGGTTGCTTAAGAATATGATAATGCTGCACAGATCGCCTCCAAACAAAACTCTGGCACAAAATCAGGAAGTTCAAATCCATTCTGCACATTTCTTGTTGTGTTTCCATCTAATCTGAAGAACTGTGAAGATCAGATAATCTAGTCTGATGACAGAGACACTTACAACCTCTCAATGCCTCCTTTTGTGAACCACTTATGAAACTGACTACATGACTTTGTTTTTGACGTCAATTAACATGTTGTCCACAAGTTGTCGCCGCCTCGAGGCTTGTGTCCAATCAGAGACGATCAGTGCGAACTCTGCCTCGATAGGTCCTGGCACAGAAAGCTCTACCTAAGGGGCTTTTAGGGAAGCAGAAAAAATTCAGACCCTGGTTCAAAACATGTGACCAGTTCTTGAGTTCCCAAAAAGGTTCCAGGGGTCTCTGTAAAAGTCCCTGCAGCAGAAATGCAGCTTCCTTTAAACCGCTGCATCTTTTCCACTGGGTTATTTTGCTCTGGCCATTTTAAAGTTTCATCAGTGTCAATTATATCTCATCAACCAACATGGACACCGTATATTAAAGGAGGACGGGTGATGAAAGCTGTGAAGCTGGGGGGAAAAAATAAAATCCCCCCAAAAAACAGCCAAACCACACGAAAATGAAGGAAAATTAGCACCATTTCCACAAATGCGTGTACCCAACATGGATCCCTCCATCCATCAGCTCAGATGTAAAAAGCCCTGCTCAGTCATGACTAGGCCTCTTCCCCTCAGCAGCACTGAGGCCCATTGTTGAAGCTTCATTAATGCACAAATTAACCTCCCCTTACTCTCTCTCTCTGCAACAGTTTATCTGCAGTCCATTTATTTATGTGGTTATCATGGTCTGTATCCCGTCATCACGCCTCCTTCCCCTTTCCCCCAGTCCCTTTCGTGTCTCTCTCCTTCTATTTGTTCTCCTATTTGTTCTCTGTCTTCACTGTTCACCTCTCTCTCTGTCTACTATGCCTCACCGGCAGCGGCTTTGTGAGTGGTTATCAGAGAAAATTATGCTTCTGTTGTTAACAAATAGCTCTTTTTTTTTTGATTCCCCCGTTGTATTCTGTTCAGAAAGGGCAATGGAAGTGGCTCCAGTGAAAATCTGCCTTCTCCTGGCCTTAAAGAATGCACCTCCATTAAGGATTCAGGGGAGAGATAGCCACCAGACAGCTGGGCCTAATGGCAAAGCAAAGCTAATGTAGCGCTAACACACACACACACACACACTATACATAGATGAGAGCTCGTACACACACACAAACACCCTTTAATATCACAGCCTACTGAATGACAGCAATGAGCATATGTGCAGCAAACAAATGGCAAATAGGAATCAGAAGAATCTGGATTAAACATCAGTAAGTCTAAGCTCATATACAGTAAGTACTGGGGCTTAGGAAGCCTGATAAAGGACACACACACACACACACAGATCAGAGCACACAGCACAGAAGACCCAGATAGGCACTGAGTTTGAAGTGCTGTCCTGAGCTAAAAACACTGAGTATCAATACCTTAAATCCCTCCAGATGTTGTCCTTGATTGTCCACAATACGGCTAATTAGACACTGAGGGCTGATTTTAAAGGGTGAAACTAGAACCAGCCCTGAAGCGGGGAGCTGACTGCCACCGCAGACAGATCGCTGGGACTTTGGGGGCTGAAGCCAGCAGCAAAGCAAAGCATCTCATCACACACACACACACACACACACACACACACACACACACACCCATCAGCTGGAAACCACTTATTCAACACATACTGTACTTTTAAGAGTGTCTAGAATCATGAAGGGTTGATGAGGAACAAGAGGCACGGTTGGATTCGCCTCGAGTTGACCCCGACTTTCTGCGCTCGTGTGCGTACCCCGCTGACCCCGAGTCAAGGCTGAACATAGCAGGTCTGCAGTTTGTTATTTTCCCTGGAGCTCGAGAAACCAGCCAGCACCAGCCGACCTCGGGTTTGTTCTGTGTCAACGAGTTTGCAGTAATGTGATACAAAACTTTCGGGAATCTGTTGAGCTTCACTGCTCACTCTTGAGCTTTACAAAACAACATCTCAACTCAACGTCCACCTAGTCGCTTTCACCCAGAGCAAACCATGCTCATCACCTGCCGTGACTGTGAGCATTCTGAGGTGGCATGGAACCTTATTGGTTGCATGGTGTATATTCTTAAAGGGCCATTCCACAAATTTTTACACATAAAGTTGAGTTTACTCGTCATGAAGAGGACTACTCGGCTTAAACATGTCTTCTGGCAGCTCCCTTTTTCATACTTTAGTAAAACTAACCTGATGATGTCATAGTGATGTCATCAAGGGTATATCAGATTGGGCTTGAGATTGAAAATTTCTAACATAAAGTCTGTGTTAAAAGCTGCAGGTGCAAGAAGCATTAAGGAGAATGGGAGGGTGTGATGAGGGACACATTTGAGTTGCATTGTGGGAAATGTAGGAGCCAGCATTTTTGGAGGTTGAACCATGCTAGAGACTCTACTTATATGGTGATACCTGAGTGTCTGCGGCTTCAATTTAGCCCAATCTTTCTTTAATCTGTCTCTCTGAAGTCCCACAGTATTATGGAAGATGACTAGATGGCTAGTTCATCAAATCACCACACAGGGAACCTGAAGCTTTTGGGGCGAGAGTGAAAAATAGCAAAAAGCGCTTCCCTCGAGGAGGTGAGTGCAGGTGATAAAGATGTGAGGCGAGGAAGGTGAAGGCGAAGTAACTCACAGGGGACGGTGCGGAGGTAGAGGTTGTCCCGGATGATCTGCTGCAGCTCGTGGTCCACCGAGCCTTTCTGGAAGCGCAGGTTGAGGTAGTGGCGCAGGTCCTTGTCTATCACGCCCCCTGGAGGAGCACAAGGGGCACGAATGAGTAATCAGAATCAGACCACCTCCATCAAATCAATCACTCTGACATGAAAGGCTGTGAAAATGTTTTCCCGGAGAACTAAAGAAATGGCTTGAGGGAAAAGAAACCTACTCGGGACTTGATCAGAAATGGGGACAGCTTGATGTGAATTACTCAAAAATAAAAAAAAAAAAACTGCTTGACTCACACTGTTTTCCAAACTTCAAGAACAAGCAGAGGAAGCTCAAAACACTGCAGCGACAAATGACCCAGAAATCACCGAAAACCACAGTAAACAATTTGAATTTGCTAAATCCCTGCAAACAAACACAGCCAGCGCTAATGAATACGCTCTGCCCTCTCCAGGATTCAGCATCTGTCGGGTGGAGGTGTTCAATGGAGCGGTGGCCAAACACGTGCCGAGGAATGTCTACATATAAATCACCCGCCGACTCCCCCGGGGGCTGTTTCTACTCCAATCCTCCTCTCCCTCACCCCCACCTGAGCTCCCCTCCCGCCCTCCTCCTCCTCTCTGTCTCTCCAGCAGTCCCAGTTGCGTGAATGGACGTCCACTTTAAACCAGTTCATCTTGCTGGCTCAGCAGGACAGATGAAAAAAAAAGAAGTGATGGAGGAAGCGACAGAGAAATGGAGGAAGAGGATAAGAGAGATTGAAGGCAAGGGCAAATCCCATGGGGGAGTAGAAAGGGGGAGCAAGCTAAAACAAGCATCCCCCACCCCCCCACCCCCTTCTGGAGCAAATACTCTATCTACTTTGCCACACACTCACAATCACATTTCAAATGGAGGCAGGACAGGACGGATGAGAGGCAGAGGGGCCACTCCACTGACGTTACTTAAGGGATTCCTCGCTTTAACCAAAGCACTTGTCATTCTTGTTACTCTTCTGCATAGAAGTGAAGCAGCAGAGAGGCAGACGGAGTGGGCGCACAGGCTGAGAAGACATTCGTCTAACCTTCAACATCCTCTGGAAAGCAGCAACTTGGCACGGTGCCACATAGCATTTAGCTACCCCCACACACACACACACACACACACACACACACACCGTCTTCTTTTTCCCTCTGTGGTCCCGAGGCAGTGACATCCAAGCATGATATGTCCGAGGCCGCACATGACAGCAACGCACACATGTGCAGACAGACGCATCCGGGCAGGAAAACACATGCTATGGATTCTGAAAGCGCTGGAGGTGGATGAAATGGCAGCGGGTGTAATGAGCGGAGCATTGATCCAAGAATAACCCAGTTTAGAAGTTTTCTGTCATATTGGGGAGATCTATTATTTAGCACATTCTGGTTCTCCGGTCGTGTGTTCTCGAAACACACACACACATGCATGCACACACTAATCCATCAGAGCTGAACTAATTCACGGTGCGCTGCATTATAATCGTGCAAACCTGAATTACAGAGACCGGCTCCATCTGTGTCTCTGTCAAAGACGTGGAGCGGCACGACCAGCCCATTTACATTTGCATGAGAAAAGAAGCCAAGCCAATGAATGTGCATACTGAAAAGGTGAGCAGACTCCAAAGCACACGCACATGCACACACATATTAACGCACTGAATGGCACCTCTTGTGTGGACAGCGGTTGTGCAGCCAGTGTACTGTCAGAGTCCTCTTTCCACAGGTTTTGTGAAGCAAATAATCTCCGCTGGAAGGAAATCTTGCTCTTGATCTTTCCTGCTGGAATCCCCCCCCCTCTTGTGCCGTCCTGTCCCTCAGGTCCCCAACTCTGTCCCTGCTTGCCCCAGTCTAGCAACTGTCAGCCAGCCAGTCGGAGATCTGAGCCACCTCTCCCTGCGCTCCACGGTGGAGAGATGAAACAGGAGAGCGCGGAGTGGCCGAGAGACACCGAGGCAAAGAGAGAGCGTGAGAGAGAGAGAGAGAGAGAGAGAGAGCGGGAAAGAGAAGGGGAAGGGGAAGAAGTGTGTGTGCCAGAGTGTGTTGCTGCAAGTGAGGGAGAGAGCGACTGCCGGAGCGCGGCTCAGGCGGCGGGGACCAATCGCGCCGAGATCCCTCTTTCTATTGGATCCCTGCAGATTCTCAGGTCCTACAACGCCCCCCATCTGCAGCACGGGGCACTACATCTGTTTTATATGCCTCCTCCTTTAGATTAAAAGCCATCCCTTACCACATCACGAACCCCCCAGACACACACACACACACACACGTCCGCTTACAGCATCCACATGACCTGGATCTGACCTCCTTCCGCCGTCAAACAACCACGTGGTGAAGCTAAACATCGTGTCTCAGCGCCGTCTTTCTCCCGCAGAGCAGAATTCCTACTAATTAGGTTGTCGTTTGTTTGCTCTGTGTTCAGCAGCCGACACCAGCGGTTTCCGGTGACATTTTTTTTGCCCATTCTGGTCATGCAATCTTTCCATTTATCTCCTTCTCCTCTTTCTCTGGTAATGACATGTATTTATGTGCTTGTATACACATTTGCGAGCACACAAATGCAGCTTGACTTTTAAAGGCTGCTACATGGAAATGGAACCAAACAATGTCAGATTTTATGGCTGTTATGAGGCTTCAGGGCAATAAAAAACTGGAAATATTTAAGAGTGTGCAGACATCTATTTAGAATAAGACATGTCCTTTGAGATACTTGTGTTCAGTCATTCATCTGTCTGTACAGCAGGGAAGCAGTCGATTATTATTTTGATTGTTTCTGATTGATTAATTTGCTTTATCAAATGGAAAAGATTCTCATTGCATTTCTTCCCAGAGCGCCCAGTGTGACATCTTCCAACTGCCTGATTTGTCTGACTGACAAACACCCAAATATTCCAGATAATCAAACAAGGATAGAAAACACTGAGGAATTCTCAGGATCAGCTCCATCTTTATCTATAATATGAGGCAGAACTGGTCAGAGACAGGTAGAATTATATTGAAATAACATTACAAAGAACATAAAATGCAGCAAGTTTCATGCACATTTCTGTTATGCATATGAAAGCTGATCCCAAACCGAGTTTTAAGACACAAAAGATACAAGACTGAACCCGAGAGCAAGATAGATTTCTTCAGCAAAAATCTTCCACTCGTCCAAAAATCTCATAGCCTTGCTGGCGTCTGAGCGCTCTTTGTTTAGTCCCTGTTGCCAAAATGAAGCTGATTCACTCAACTTTTGTTCCGATGTTGATTCTGTTTTGTTAATTATTACAAAACAGAGCTGACGGAGTAAACCAGGATGAGGTTAGTTTCGCTGGCGCTGAGCAGCAGTTACAACGCTCTGGTGACAGCAGCTCTCCTCAATATGGCCCAATATTTGCCCATGTGTCCAAAAATAGATTGTGTGTGTGTGTGTGTGTGTGTGTGTGTGTGTGTGTGTGTGTGTGTGCGCAGCAATGCAACAGAGTCAAAGTCTTACAGCGGCTCCACTGGTCTGGAGTCAGTGAGGTGTATGAGGGTGAAGGAGGTCATTTCAACAGATGTGACGCTCTCTCTCATTTTTCTCTTGAGGTTGTTCCTCATCAGCTCCTGCAGCTCTGACGGCGCCGCTATCATGACACGACTGATATGTGACGCTGCCAACGGGGAAATGTGTACGATAGAGGGAGCACGGAGGGGAGGGGAGGGGATGGAGAAGAAAAAGGAGACTGTAGAGGCTGAGAGCTCACAGAAGCTCAGGAAAATCCACTTACTGCCGCATGAGCCAATCAGTGCAACATGACAATCCCAACGATATGGACAATTCATGCATTTATTGTTAGTATTTGCGTATTATTTCCACCTTGACCTTGAGGAGAGGTAACTTAAAACATGATGCCAAATGAAATCCTTGCAATTTAGGACGAATTTCTAGCATGTTTGGAGCCACATGCAGCCATGATACCGTTTCCTAAACAGATGGGTGAATGAAAACCGTTGCTGCTCGGCAGAAGAAGAGAATCCACCATTTAAGCTCAGCAGGTGTCGTGTAAATCCCCGGGGAGGCCGGGCAAGAGAGAGAACAGCCTGTGGAGAGCCGAAAAACAAGAGAGCAGCTGGTTCCTCCAGGGGATCGAGGTGCTACAACAGTAGCCTCCTCATACTCTGCCACAAACTAGTGCAGCTCACAGAGGAGCGCTGACTATCGCTGCAACTGGTGGAGCAGAGCCGGAGCAGCACTCCACCTTAAAGAGATGGCAGCTCTAAACACGTTCTTCCTATTCAGTTGCTTTCATCAATCTAAATTATGTTTGTGTGTGGAATGAATTATTCATGGCTTATTGAACTATGCTTTGCAGCAGGTAATGACTCATTCATGGCGTCGGCTTCGTCTTTAGTCATGCTAGCGGCACCGCTTGAGAGGCGGTGGCGTCGGCCTGCCCAAACAAACATCAATAGTCCACACAGGATGGATCCTACTGGCTCTGGTGCTCCCTTGACTTCTCATCTAGCGCCACCAGCAGGTCAAACTTTTCACTTATCATGTGAAATATCTCAACGTCTACTAGAGCCGTTAGCAGAGCTGTAGACACTTGTTATGCTAAACTAAACAGAATGAACGGATCAGAACTTATGTCAAAGACGCTAATTAGCACAGCTGACAAAAAGGGCATCTTCAAAATGTCAAAGTTTACGGGGCCACAGCTCGTCAATCCACCTCCATGTTTAGGTGACCCAGCATTTCCACCAGCACCAACTTCAGGATTCAGTATTGTTCAGTTTTCTCGTTACTGCTGCCGACTCGTTTGATCAGAAAGTCACAGAGATGTCTTCACTTGATGAAGACAAACCTGCAAAAAGACTTTATCTTGAAGCGAGTGCCACCAGCGGAACATCACGCCCACATGACCTGCCCTGTCAGCACAGACAGGCTGGATTTAATGGCTGAGACCTTCACTGCATGTCACACTGCTCTCTCCCTCTCTCTCTCTCTGTAAGTGTGTTTAAATCCACCTGGTGTTATTCACCTTTTCAAGGCAGTTTTTACACTGGGCTGAGGCTCAGATTGGTATGCTGGTAAAACAAAATGTGACGTTAATGGAAACAGACTGAAGCTCCACTGATGAGGCTAAAAATGGCTGCTGAGGAACATCAGATCTGAGGGAAGTGATGAAGAGCATATTATTACCCCTAATCTCGCTGTGCCGTCTTCCACTGCAAATGCTTTACTGGCATCCACCTGGAGAATTAGCGCCGCCATCGGCTCCTAACACTCATAACAGCAGCAGATGGACACATGCACTCATTTGCATTTTCTTTATCAATTTTCTGAACATTCAATTAAAATTCGTACTGCATTCAGATGGAATCTTGACTATTGTCTCTCTACACTGCGACTGTCAAAGGCAAAACACCAAAGCAATTATCCTGTTGAATTTAGTACGACAGCTACTGCCTCAAATACTATAATTACTACAACTGCACAAGTGCTGCTATTTCTAATTTGACTGAAATGTGAATTTATTTTTAAAAAATGTAGCATCACTTTTGTACTTGAGGAAAGCAGTAGTGCTGTGTACTGTTACTATGTTTACTGTTGTTCTGCACCAAAACACCAAGGCAAATTCCTGTGTGAAAACCTGTTGGCAATAAACCTGATTCTGATTTCAGTGTCTGGATTCAGAACAAAAGACTCATTTTCCTCCATTAAAGCAAAACAAATCACTTTGTCTCTCATGAGAAAATGGTTTTCATACATAATTCTACTGTTTTCAATGTATGGAAGAATCTCAGTGAGATTACTGTTTAATGACTATACAGAATCAAATCAGAAATAAAAAGAAATCAAACCCCTGAATAATGAATTAAACAGACAAATTCAATCTCAAACCTGAAGAGTAAAAATCTGATTAGAAACATTTGTAAATATCAATCTTAGTATTCATGCTGAGAACAAATAAGATGCATTGTGTTTCAATATGGGACGATTTCCTGCAGCGATGGAGCAGCTCATCAGAAAACTTAGATCTGACTGTGTCAACAGTTCATGCAGGCGCAGAGAGCTCAGAGGGAGCTCTGTGCTCAGAATCCACTTTAGGCTGAACAGCCCACAAGGTCAGCAAGACAGACGTGAATGCAGAACACACGTGCATATAAAACCCACTAGAAGTCCTAAAGAAAGACTTCTGCAGCACTGACAGGAAAGTCTTCAAAGTCTCCTGCAGAAGTCTGAAAACTTTCTGCTTTATCGAGAGAAATCCAGCATGGAGGGCACGCTGACAGTCAGTCAGCGCTCGAAGCGCCGTCATCACAGCCGCACCGACAATATTTATCACACCCTGCTCTGAGGGCACCCGAAGGCAGTCACATATGTAGCTTTATCACACTGTGTGTATGTGTGTGTGAGCATGAAAGTCAGAGGGAGCTCCAGCAGACAGCTGTTTGGATAATCAGGCTAATTAAAAGATCAGGATGGGCTTAAAACCTTGCCAGTTTCACCAGACACACACTGCGCTCTGCTGATTAGTCTTCAATGCACATGTATGATGCCAAATCTGTGGTGAAAGTGTTGGAATCTGTAAACACCAACTGGCCTTCAGATGGGTTTACACACACGCACACGCACACACACACACACACACACACACACACACACACACACACACACACACACAAAGACTGAAAATACAGCCTATATTCCAAAAATAAAGACAGCAGAATGCGGTGATTGGCTAATCATTCGACATATGTTCAACTGAAAAACGCCTTCGATCTTATCAACTTCATTATAGCTTCATTATATTCAGGTATTTAAAGTTTGAACTAATGAATTCGTTTTTGTTTTAAGGACAGTTTTAGCTCCTTAACTACAAATCAATATACTTTACTTTTGCAGAACACCTTTGAATTTGAAACCAAACTTTATCCATGGTGTTTAAACAGATGTAGTTTTTACATCAGACCAGGAAACACTTATGTGGACAGACAAAGAACTGTGTCTTTTAATCTGAAGGACTTCCTGTGTAAGAGCCTGAGTACGCTTGGTATTGTGTAATCAAACCCATGTCATGGGAGTTGAACCCTAACATACACACCTGTTCACAAACCCTGTTTCTCCTTGGTGTTGTGAAGTCATTACGCAGACAAAAACATATCCATTATTTGCCTTTTACAGAATTACGCTCATTTCCTGAAATTACAGGACTCCAGCCTGACAAACACACCCTCGCAGTATCTCCAGCTCTCCAAATCCCACAGGTGATTACGCAGCTCAGCTTCCTTCTGTTGCTTTATGCTGACCGTCCCCAGCTCACCAATTGCCATGGAAATTCACTCAGCCCACCGGCTGCCTGCTTGTGTGCGAGCATGTCTCCCGCATGGCGGGGGACGCCTGGTCCATTTTATCCTGGAAATGGGACTCTGATAGTGCTGCTGGAGCAGGAAATGGAATATGTCCTTCACGTGCTGCCGTGCCTTCCAGTGGCCACGCTAAGCAGCGGATTGATGGAGAACAGCATGGGAGAGCAGACGGCTGCCTCACATTTCTGAGCCACCATTGCATTCAAACACACACACGGCTTCATTTATATCAATCAAACTGTGCTCTGTGTCCAGATCTGCTTTTTGGATCAGGACCAATCCAATCACACTTTCCAATGCTCATCTCTGGTATTAGAATGAAATCTTGTTTTCTGGATAGCTGCTGCATCCTGATATGTTCGTGTCCATGACTGTAAGGGCACAGTAATCAAGTCTGTCCTCACGTCTGGATTTTGCAGGAATAGCGCTGGTTAACCAAAAAGTTGGCTGAACTTCCTTTGAACCTGGTCTGTACGTGATTCCACAAGGTGCTCTACCTCCACTGAGCAAACTAATTTGCATGCATGCATGCTATTGGGAGAGCACCAGCTGTGATTTGCATGCAGGCACAGAACTGGACGAACACTGATGGACACTGACCACCTACTGCAGCATTAATGAGCCAATGCCCACAGCTGGAGTCTGGGAAAGACAATGTCAGTTTATTATGTGTGTGATTATACCTTCAGTTCTTTATTCTCCTGGGATATTCACATGCAGATGACATTTTAATAGGAGGTACCCAAGGGTAGAGTGACAGTGTCTCAAATCAATATTTTATGATTTTTATGGATTTCTCTCATTAAAAAAATATGATGTACAAATTTGCTTTGCCAAAATGCTTGACACAGCACACGTCTCTTAATAAGCTGAAACTGTCCCTCCTGGATAGATGCGTGGTTATTTTTAATTTCCATTTCCATAATTCTGGTGAGTGATGAAGAAACACTTGATGTTAGTGTGACTGGATTTTACTTTCAAGCTATTTTGGTCACCTCAAGTGCATCTTGTGTGCATTAAAACTGCTGCTAACACCGGCACTACATGAGCCTGTGTGTGTTATATGAGTGTGAAAAGGACCAAAGGAAAGCAGCAGTTTATAAAAGCTCAATATAGTTTTCTTTGCTCAGGGGTGGATGCCTGAAGAACATCAATCCACACAGCAAGGTATTTATCAATACATGCCGTGATATGTGCCAAAGGCTGGGTGAGGACCTACAGAAGCTGTATAATAATGTTAAATGATGTCTTGACCCCTCATTGGCCTGCGCCGTCATAAATCAACCAAACCATCAAACAGGTAGCACCATTCTGTACTAAACTACACTTAAGCTTCTAGACCTCTGAATCCTACACCTGCCCGAGCTGAGAGCTAATTTTGGCTGCTCACACTGGCCTGACTGGCAGTTTTACCTAAAAGCCACTGGCTGCTGCTAAGTACTTTAGCACTTGGTCGTGTCTCCAGGTATTTCATCCTCAAGAGAGGCTTGTTTAACACCTCGAAGAGAAGCTATGCCTCAGCAGAAAGAGCGCATGGGGAATATGCAAGCGAATCAAAGGTTGCAGCTAACATGGATCCTGCCTGGCCTCTTACCCCACACTTGACTCTAGCTGATTTCATACATTTTATCAAATCAATCACCTCTGGCTTTGGCTGGAAGACGTACATCTAGCTGCCCCTCCTGCCTCTGGATTTCTCCTGTCCCACAAAGACTGACCAGAGCCAATTCCAACCACCCCCCAGCGCCTACGTCGCACCTTATCTGCAATATCCAAGTGCTATATGTGACCCTTAAACGGCCTTCATTGGCTCCCACTTCATATCCTGTCATCTCTGATGCAGGAAGCAGACCACCGCTGTGAGGATGCATCCAGGTGCATCGGACCACTGAACTGGCTGGTGGGTGATGTAACTGCGGCGCTTGGTTTTGGCTCGTCCGCTTCAAGCAGAGAAAATGGCGGCCTGGTCACAAACACTAAAAAATGTTTCTGAAAGCATTTGAGGCAAGAAACAAGCAATTCAGTAACAGAATCTCGGTTCATATTTGATCGGCACTGCCTTGCTTGAGCGCTGGACAGCCTCATTTGCATAAAGTTGAGGTCAAGTCATGTTTATGCAAATACAGATATGGCCTGTCAACTCGCCACAGCATATCCGCCATGAACCACGTATCCAGATCTCCTGCTCTCTACAGACAATGAAAAGAATCCATCAAACTGGCATACATCGTTGCATCCGGTGTCTCCTCTTTTACCTTCCCTCTTCTTAACTGGATCTCAAGTGGTCACAACCACTGAGCAGCAAACCAACCTGCACACAACACAGCTTAGATTTTTTCCAAATCTATATTCATGTGCTCAGTACTCATGTGATTTACAGTAGAAAGCACAAAAAGTTTCACAGTGACAGTTTCTGCCAAATCTGCAGTTTTCTCCTACATTCAGCACCACAAAGATGTTGGCAAGTTGGCCTCTCTCAATTCTGACTAGCAAATTAGCCAAACGACCTGTCAGTCACGGGTTAGTGGCCTGGAAAGAGCAGTGATATACGTATTTGAAGCCTTTCATTCTGTGATGAAACACCCTCACAGTTGTTTAAAAGACCCGAAAAAGGAAATGAAGATCGTAAAATGTGAGTGAAAAATAGCAAGGGGCAATTAACAGCTCTTCAGTTCCATTCACTGTGCTGAGTGCTGTTCAGTTTGTCTGGGAGACCTGAATCCTCTCCTGGATCTGCCCCTCATGACTCAGCTTCATGTCACCTGCTACAGCTTTTCCTCTAACTGCTTTACTCTCTCCAGTAGTCCAGAAACGACTGCAGCCAATAACGCCTTTCCTTGTTTCTAAATTTGTAGAAGGAACTTGATAAAAATCTTCAAGTGAGGTTACTTACTGACTTATTCATTGTAGAGTCAGCAGTTTCAGAGCAACTAGAAGGGCTTTGTTTGCTTGATACAGCCAGTGTGAGAGGGTTTAGACTGATAGAAAGACAGAGAGGTATATGAAAGTCCTGCCATCACAGGGGGCTGGGATGTAGGTGCAAGGCGAGAAGGAGTCCAGTTGCATTTAAAACTGCAAAATTCTTTGGTGAAATAAATCCATTTTCCAGGTACAAAGTAAATCAGTGCAAATCTTTCACATCAGTTACTTTAGTGAACCTTGAAACAAAGATTTGCGCCATTGACCAACAGTAAACAGTAGTGCTGAACGCAGTAAAGACAGTTTGTTTATGTTTGTGACAATTAAATCACTGAAAAACTCATGAATATTTGTCATGTTAGGTATATAACTAACTTGGTTGCGGCCATCAGGATTCCATACAGCTATAAGGTTGAACTGTTTGGAGACAGTGACGTTCAGGTGTCGAGGCAGCTGTGCATAAAACCTAAATCGAATTCCATCCTTCCATACGGAGTTAAAGAGGAATGAGAGACAGTCGATAAAGATAAGGTGATTTGAACAGGGGGGTGCAGCCTGCCGTGGGCCCTTCAAGTGAGGACTGAAAGCAGGGACACACTGGCAGCAGCGCGAGCACGTCGAAGCTGCTCCCACACGACGGCTTTGAAGTCCAAGAGACTGTGAAATAACCTCACCTTGGTCGACCGGTCGACTGCATCCAGACTCAACATGCTAATGCCGCCGCGCCTGTGGTTCACTCAGGAGGAAAACTCCCCTCGCTTAACATGACGAGGATCCATCTCCTGTCAAACTGTCGCCTCAAAAACGTGTCATTTGCCGGCAACACAGCAACACAAGGAAATTCAACTCCGCTGAGGGGCTGAGGCTTTCGAGCGTGTGCGGTGGACAGAGTGGTAAAAAGCAAAGCAGACAAACTTAGTGCTCAACAATCAGGTGCCTTGACAAAAATATTACTTCTATACAATATATTCTATACAATTAAATTATTGCACTCCCGTTTTGTATATCTGGATATGTCTCTCGCTTGGACCAAACACATCACACAGAGATACAGACACAGAGACCTTTCCAACCACAACACCATGAGTTTACAGAGCATCTACACCTCCTGGTAAATCTATGATAATCTGGATCCCTGCGCTGAACTCCTGGAGCTTAGAGAAGTGATAATTAGTGACAGGAGGAGACAGAATAAAACTGAGACATACAAGGGACATAAAAGTTAACAAGACAAAGAGAAGATGACATGGTCAGATAGAGGTTTCTTCCCCTGAGAGAGGAGACAGAGCTGGGAGGGAAGAGGCCGGTGAAGATCAATACTTTGTTTCTTAATTGGACTTTCATTTAGAGTCAGAGTCTGCATCATAAAATCAGTGATATTCAATGATTTAGCTCCACTGAGCTATGTAAAAATCCACAGAGGACATGAGAGGAGACAAGCAGGGCTTTTGATAATACAAAGAGAATGGGTCATAAGAGCCCATCACCAAAAACCTTTGACGTCTCGCTGCTTGCTGATGAAGGAAGATTCTGGTTTATTACCACTTGGGCCTTATTTTTGCACTCATTTGCAATATTTTCTTTCTGCACACACTAAAGCGCAAGCAGCCAGAAGGTTTTCCACAAACCCTGAGGTTAGGTTCAACTCCTATTTCTTCCTGTATTCGGGAACATTTTGGATGTGCTCACCTTTGGTTTTACCTCCACATAAAGTTTTTTTACTTGGCCAACACTGATCAAGTGACCTCTAGTTGCTTTCCCAGATCTCAGCAATTATTTGGTGAGTTCGGTGTTATCACAACTGCTAGGAATTATGGTCAAAACTATGAAAATAATCGAATAAAATAAGATGTAAAAAGCTGGAATGTGAAGGTTTAAAATGCGGTTCTTCTGACTTGAAAACAGTACAGAATTGAAATGAAAACAAAGAATCTTCCAGAGGTGGGAAGAGGTGGAGAAATCTTGCACAATATCCTCATAAACTCTGAATTACTTAACGCTTGCAGGCTTTATTTCCCTACAAGAGTCAGACACATGGCGCTGTTTATGGTGTCTTGCATTACCATCTGACTGAAGCTGGACCATTGATGTGAGGTGTCTCGTTGAACTGAGTGATGGCTGAGTCACTCTGACACAACTGCAGGAAATCGGGGCTTATTTATACCAATAGGTCACCAGCTAATAGCCGAGCCACAATGGCCGCCACTGGGCTTACTCCTACGCATTGTCACTGCCACAGCACAGTTCTCATTACATCTTGCTGGGGCCACTTTAATTGAACTAACCCAATCAGAGCCCAGAGCGCTCCGGTCTGCTGAGCTCTGCAGTGGTGGTAATAGAATCTGATGGAAGAAAGATTAAAAATGTTGCTGCTGAATCATGCTTTGCATATCCCACATTCCCTGCCATGTTTATTTGCTCTGGCAGAGATGAATTGTGGGAAATCACACGGCGGCCGTGTCAGCCGCTCATGTAGCTTTCTGAGAGCAAACAGGGCTGAGAGGGTATTCTATGTAAATGTTTCTTTAGCAAGTGTAATGGGGTAAAGTGGTGCATGTGCAAAGTGAGCTGTTGAATATTCCTTTCAATTATGTTTTAATGAACTGTGACAATGTGGGGCTCAGAGGGGAAACGTCGCTGAAATATTTGCTTGAGATTTAATTTCAAAGTGGGGAAACTGCAGGAGGGCTACACAGAGATGTGGGCTGAGGTCACACACAAACACAAACACACACACACATTCACAAGAGCTGAAATAAATCCATCGCGTCTTTCTTTCTTTGCACACTGACTCAGGTTTAAAGTGATTTACTAGTTCTTTCTCATTGACTCACGCTCAAACACACACACACACACCTCGCCACAACCTGCGCTGTCAAAATAGCCGCCACACACGGCCAATCACGGCACACTTCAAAGGCCTTTTCGCCCAATTGCATTTGGCAGCCCGACTCGAGATCACAGCTTACTGAGCAGAGCGGAGAACTGTTTCTGAGTTAACATCCCCCAACAGAATGCCTTTTATGGATAAACCAATACATTGCAAGAAAACGGCGAGGCCCCAGAGAGTTCACAGACACTCACGCAAACATGAGCAGCGCACACACAAACAGCCAACACAAGCCTCTGCATCAGAACATGTGGAGAGCGGCGCGGACTGGAAGCTACAGTCTGCATAGATCATCTGAGGTAATCAAACTCCAAGAGGGATCCTTGTCAGGTCAGATCTCAACAGGATTTCAACATGAATCCATCTGAAGCTCTGCACTGTTGTACAGGGACCACTCGACAAGCAGTCATTTTGGTGTGCAGAGGAAGTTTTGGGAGGGAAATGTGCTCGGAAGCCTGAATGCCTGCGGTGCATTGTTAAGCATGTGGGGCACGGTCCTAAGTAAAAGGTCATCTGCACAGTTTAAAGATGCATCATGCAAATCAACTGCTTCACATCTGCATAGGCATGAGGTTATGTTCAATTTTAGCCTTAACTTGGCTCAACATTTATTTATTTATTTACATACTTGGACTCAGTTTTAGTGATTTTAGTGGCTAGAAAACTTTTTATATGAGCAATGGGTCAAATTACCATATGTAATGTGAAAGAGGTCGCTCATGGTGACGACCACACAGAGAATTAACTCTTCACTCTGCAGCGCTCCTCAGCTCTACAGACGTTCAGCGTCTTTCAGCTTGTTATATTGTTTTCCCAACTCACAAATTTACTGTTTTGGTTCTCACCGCTCTCATCAGAGCTGTTTTTGGATGCAGCACAAAGCTGCTTTCAGCTAAAAATCTCCCACTGTGCACTACCTGGCCAGCACCAAACAGCAGACAAACAGAGCAAACAACTACCCGGTGAACACAGCGGAGCTTTTAGCAGCTAAAGAGGCAGAAACTGTCCTCAGGAGTGGGTGGAGGTCAAACAAAGCTAAAACATGAGAGAGGACTGGACTTAAATTCATTGGGTGACTCTGAATGAATGCTAATGTGTCCGCTCACAGGTTTGCCAGAGTGACTTAAAAAGGTTATATGTCAACGTTGTGGTCACATCTGCCCCCAAGTGGTCAAAAAAATCTATTAATGCTGCTTTCAATGTCGTCTCACTTGGATAAAATTATTTCTTAAAATCCTCGAGAACACTTAAAAAACTTGAATGTCTGTCTTATATATTTTTAAGTAAATCTTTGACATTTCTGAATATTGTTTTGAATTATTTACACAGCTGAAATGAATAAAACCAGTTCAGGCTTTCTCCTCTCCATCTCCATGCATTACCTTCAATTGCTATTTTAAAGACATTTCTTTGATTTTAACCGGTGCAAATAAGGTAGGACTGCAACTAATAATTATTTTATCACTTCATCTGATGATCGCTTCGTCTGTTGATCAGCTCTAAAACACATAAAACTCCAAAGTGTAGATCAAACCCATGAATGACTCCCCTTTCTACCCTGCATACGCCTGAATCTGTTAACCGTCTGACTACCTTTTAGGGACCCCTTGCTCCCTTTCAAACTCACATTCTGTTGCTGTATTGCTTTTGCCTGAATGTATGCACGTGAATAAAGCTTCTCCTGGCTCATCCAGGTCAGCCCCCTCAGCTCAGCCACAACAGTGCGACCGGTCAACCATTTCAAATGCTCCCATGTCACCCACCCAGGAAACACCCACATCACAGGCTGCCCGTGGCTGCCGGCGCTGGACTCAAAGACCTGGTGCTGGCACACACAAAAAGGCTGCTAAAAAAGCTGCAGTCCATAACTCAAAGCGACGGTCCAGCTATGCTCTCAGTCCAATAAGGACAGCAGACTCACTGCTCTGAGCATCTTCTCTCTCAGGATGGGAATTACAAGCTTCCTCTAACAAACAATCACATCCTCATAGATCGTCTTCCTCGCATGATTATTTCTGACCCAGATGGACTGTTGCTCTATCATCTCAGCGGATGGTGGCATTTCATTGCTGCCTCTCGCCTGACATTTGTGTCATTTTCATTAATGCCATTTAGCATTGTTGTCACCTGGAACTTTATTTTTTGGCCGCTCAGTCGGAGCAGAGGAATGCAGATGGAAGCTGAAATATCCTGATAGCTCATCGACACTGTTATGAAGACGTAACGACGCTTCTGACAGCTCCGGTTGAATTTTTTAGTGGAAACAACTGTGTTGCTGCTGGCAGTCTGTTTTTTTCCCCCATCATCCTCAGCTGCGTTTCTAACATGAGATCAGGAGGTTAGTGTGTTGCTGCTAGCAAAAGGAATACCTAGTGACTAAAAGTGTGTATCCCTGACAATAAATTTATAAAAGCTCATTTTGCTGTATTGCATTCCAACTCTTAGACTGTCATTATAAAGCAAGTTAACAGTTGCAGGTATAAGTTACTTCTGCGAGGCTGCTGCCGCTGCTGCTGCTGCCAGGACCGAGTGAAAGTTCATCTCGGCCACAACAACAAAACTAAACAAAACTTGTTAAAATCTCCCAGCGTGGATTGACTGTGAATGAGGAAACAAAGCTTTATTTCTCGCCTTGTGTGACGGGAGGTAGCAATCAACCTGGCAGCTTGAGGAATTACTATTTTACAGCCCTGTTGGACGACTGTGAACTGCTTCTCTTCACTCTCCACCCTACTCTTCCTCACTATTGACCTTTAAAACCTGCAGCTGACTGCTCATATTAGTGATTGTGAAGACAGCTGTTACACTCAGCTATCCTGGTCATCACCAACTGATCGTGCTAAATGGGTGTATGAGGTGAATATCGTTGTCCAAAGAATCAATATCGTGATGACACTTGTGATTTACACCCCTTGTGTGCATGTCTTAAATGTCACATAAGGAATCTAACTGGAACTGATAAAGGCTGTGGATCCTTAAGAGACAAAAAAAAAACATGCATCAGGCAAGCAACCAGCAACCACTTGATCAGCCGAGGCTTTTAAAATCTGAGGGGAAACGATTTCCTGTAAAGCCCTCAAATGGAGCGAGAGTGACTAAAGAAAATCAACATTTAAACGGGCCAGTGTTGCACAGTCTATTTTCCCCAATAATGACTGTGCAAAGCATCTCATCGATTTCTCTGTGTGTGAGAGGAGGTTAATTACAACCTCAGCAGCGGTCAGCGACATGCATTTGTCTGGAGACATCGATAAAACACTGCACACCACCATGTGTCTAAGCACAGGTAACAAAAACGCAAGAGAAGTTTTTATCCCGTAAACTTGAGGCCAACTGAAGGGTCGACGCAGGAAATTGACCTCAGTCTCAAGGGCTGCACTGCAAGCTGATGAGAAGAGAAACCCTGTTTTTCCACCACTGATCTATACCGACCATTTACTGTCTACGTCTCCCTAAAGTGCTTGATGTTGTTCGAGCGGCAGAGGACATTTTGGGCAAACAGCACTCGACATAAAGGCTTTCATGAATTCAAGAGCAGAGAAGAAAGAGCCTCTCTATAGGGCTGCTTTGAAAGCTCATCTTTGATTTCAGCCCTGGATGTTTTCCATGCTCTCAATTTTAACTGGTGTTTAACAGCGGAGGCTTGGTGGAGGCTAAATAAACGCTGTGGTGATGCAGCAAAACACAGACAACTGTGAGGACTGTCCAGTAAGCAGACAATGAACCGAGTCCGACTGCACCAAATGTCACTGATTCAACCTGATGAGGCTCGACTCTGTTGGGTAAAATCTGGTGTTTGGCTGGAACAGTTTTTCCTCTCACTAAACCACCAGACTGTGACTGATTGAGCCATTTGTCTACTTTCTGAACCTGTAAAAAGCCTCCTGAGTTTTTACAAACGTATGATGTGATCCATCCCTCATAATCTCCCCCTGAGCTCAATCAGGCAGATCACGATGCATCTCTTCTCACGAGTAGTTTAGCCTTCAACAACAGTTACTTAATTAAATATAAAGCATTCGCATATGCATCAGTACAAAGCCATGAAGGCCGTGTAGATACTGTGCAGCGTCATATTCATTTCAGCATTCAGCCAAAACTGGCGTGTCTTTACCCGAAAAGAGGAGATCTTTTGTTAATGAATTTATCGTTAAATGTTTGCTGGTTCCAGTAAGCCTTTTTGAGGATCTGCAGCTTTTCTCTATCTAATATAATTGTAAATTGAATATCTTTGGGATTTTGTTGGTCTAACAAAAGAAGCTATTTAAATACATCACTTTGGGCTTTGGAAGCTTGTTAATGAATAATGGAAACACAATTAGATTCAGCACTTGTGTATGTAGATGTAAGCACGAAAAAGGCATGTTTGGATGTTACTGGAGTTCAGCCTTTCTGCTCTTTTCGAGGCACCACGAGGGAAAACTCCACCTGTCACGTCCCATCACTGTTGCATGCTGGTTCACGTAGTTCAAGTAGCTGAAGGCTGCGGAGGACTCAAACTTCCACAGACAGCTCCATCAACTGGTTTACCGACATCTCCCTCTGAACAAACAACTTTTTTCCCCTCCTCTTGCGGTCTCGGGCAGGGACACAAATTCATGCAGTCTTGCAGAGACACCCCACGCTGGCTGCGGCTGCAGCCCCGGCCCCAGTCGCCCCGAGGCCAAGTGGGAACACACAGCATGACATGCGATTGAGTCTCCGGCTCAGAGCCCTCCACTGACGTGACTTCTTGCTCCACAGTTCATCAGCATCAATGTCAGACCCCCGTGATATTACTTCCAGTGTCTGGGCCAGTGAGCTGCCAGGAATTGACCTCCGACCTCTCTTGAATTAATCTCTCCTTCAGAAATATTTACAGACAGAGCGATGCGCCAGTTTCAGTTACAAATGAAACGAAGCCTAAGCTGCCAGATAACAAATTGAGCCGCCTCATCGAGAACAAACACCTTCAGCCTTGAAATCTCTACCTCCATGAATCTTATTATATCTCGGTTCTGTTCTCCTCCTCCTGTAGCTCTCCCCCCTGTCTCACCCCTAGCCCTCCATGTCATAACAGGAGTGGTGTCGGCTCAGAACTCTGGAGGGGGAGAGGTTCATCAGCAAATGGCTCCCTAAAACCCAATCTCATTTATATGCAGATGAAATAAATATTGATGTGCTGCCACGCTCGCGTCGTGTTTTGCCTAATTGATGCCAGCGTTCTTGTACCACTTGTGCTAGGTATGACTATTGGCAAGAGGCTTGCTCGGCCAAATGACTTGTAGCAGACAAAACAAAGCCATAGCAAGCTCTTAAAGCGAGCAGACAGACAGCACTACACAGCCGCCTGAAACAAAGCAAACAAACGAAGTGAAGTGACACACGGAGGACAGAGAGCGACTGCCTGAGATGATTCATTTATGGGTGGGTGTGTGCAGAATGTAGATATTAGCAGCTTTAAAACATCTAAAAGCTCCGTCATCTTATGTGGACGAAGCATATGCACAAATAATGTCTCATGATGGATTCAAGACTGCGTCCAACATTTTTCCATTACTGCTCAGGAGTTCTGGGAACCCATAGAGACATCTTCAAATTGCTTGATTTGTCCTTCCAATAGACCGTATCCCCATATTATATTGTTATATATTCAATTTAGATGGATGACCATGAAAGCTGGTACAAACACTCATATTCCCCAGATGGTGAATGCATAAACAGTTCAAATGTTTAATTTGTCCAATACTTTGGTTTATGACCAAATACCCATCTAACCCATGACCTTCCCTTCAGCTTTAACTGTACTTTGTGTTTAGTGCTACTTAAATGGACTGCATTTATTGGCTAGTCCAAAATCTAATTCAAAGACTCTCTATTTGCCTCTCATGCACCCATTCACACACTAATGGCAGCCAGTGACAATGCCAAGCACTGGCCTCACCCAAGAAACCTTAGACAGAAGGAGGAGGGGATCGACCCACCACCCCTGATACATGGATGAGACACTCTCAGAAATTATTAGCATGCTAACATTGCCATTGTGAGTGTGTTAGCATACTGATGTCAGCATTGAGCTCAAAGCACCGCTGTGTCTAAGCACGGCCTCTCAGAGCCGTGAGCATGGCTGTATAGTCTTATTGGTGATACATTACTTAGGAGATTAATCTCGTCAGTTAACCAATCAATCAATCAACTGATCGTTTCAGGAGTAAATATCCGATTCCATGTTGATGATCACAGTGAATAACTTAAGTCAGATGTGACGTTATTCTTCATTTCAGCAGATCATTGTGATTACTCAAATAGAGTAAAAGCATCTAATTATCCAGCATACCCGTCTGCTGTGCTTTAATGTGGCTTACTATCAGGCATGTGATCAAATCACTGCCAATCTGCAGGTGACTGTCATTAGCTTAAGGACCTGAAGGAACGCTGTCACGCACACAACAATTAAGGCAAAAGCGTTAATTAGCTTGACTCGAGCTGGCTGCTGTCTAAGTGCAAATTGGGTAAATACGTTTTGAGTGCAGGGTGATAAATGGGGGAGAACATATGCTCTCACATTAAGAGGTTTAACGTACACTCAAGTGCCATGGAGACCAGCTATAGAAAATCAGAGCAAAACAGGGAGAGAGTATGTGCTGTATTGGGATCAGTCCTCCGAGCTGTCACAATATTGCCACACACTCCGCCGCAGTACAAATCTTTTTCAGCAGGAGCAAAAATGTCTCCTGACAAGTGAAAACGCTCAAAAGCTGCTATTTGTAAAAGTCAGTGGCATAATAAGGATGAGCCATGCAGGCTGAGCCTCATTCTGTTTTAATAAGCTGCAGCCTGCGACAATGCTGTTTATCTCTTAACCTGCTCTGAATGAGACATTCGTGACGATCCATCAGGGAGCCGTGCATGTGCTGAAACGACGCGGTTAGCTGACTGGAAATTAATCAGCAACAAATTTAATAACGAATCATTTTAAAAGGTATTTGTAGACCAACACAGTTGCACCTCGCTACATTTAATGGTCCTTTAAAAGCGACAGACGGTTGTTACAGCATTTTTGAGCATTAAAGCTGTGAGATGTGAGGATTTTTCAATCTCAAATCATTATTAAAGGGGAGGTGTGTCAACTGCAGACATCAAAGTCTGTTTACGGGTCGTGAGGAGTGTTACTGCATGTGTGAAAAAGCCTTTTGTTGCTCCAGAGGGAGCGATGTGAAGTCTAACAACGTGCCTCAAGTGACGTCACTGAAGTCAAAGACCAAACGTTTGAAAGAAGTGAGCTCAGCTGATTGAGGCGAGCACGAAGAGGCTACATTAGCCGCTACTAGCATAACACACCCAACACAAACCTGCGAACAATTTCGCTAAATGCGATGCTAAATTAACATTAAGACTTCTTTCTGTTTTAGCTCAGACAAAAATGAAAGATGACGCTGTTCACTGCAGCCTCTGTCAATATTCTCTTCCCAGGTTATTTGGCCTATTTTCTATTTTGTTCCCATTCATCCTTTAGTTGAGGGTTGTAACAGTGCATACTTCACAGTAAAGTCTGATCAAAAATGCACTTTTTTTGCATTGATTCTTGCCCTACATGAAGAAGCACAAAGTGAGTGACACCTGGATTGGCACCTTTATCAACTGATGAGATAACTAAACTGTTCTGCGCTCATGTGAGGTCTGAAATTTTGATATCAGGGGACAATGCGCATCTAGTAGAACGTGTGCTGTTATGCTGAGAATCCAAAGTTGTCCGGCGCTGTGCTTCTGCAGTGAGCTGTGCAGAGGGAGAGAGAGCCTGCAGCCCCAGTCCTATTTTCAGCTTCAGTGGGCAGAGAAGAGTCGAGAGCCAGGCCAGCTCAGGGCAGACAGGATGAACCCCAGCCCCGTTTAACCCCACACACTCCACTTCACACACTCGGTCGTACGCACACAAAGTGGCCCGTTCAAGCCAGCACTGCTCAAACACAAGGTGAAACGCATTATGGTAATGGAGGTGGCAAGGCATAAATACGGCAGCGGACAAGACTGACAAGGAATATATAGTGCTCCTCAAAAGAGTTATGAAGTGCATTGAAGAGCCAGTAAGCCTATACGAGGCTCACTTATAACAGACTCACACACAGCCGGATTTGTAAGGCCAGACGCATAAGTGCTACATTAAAAACTATAAAGTATATATGTACTCATTATACACATTTTGGAGACTATAAAGACTACAAGGTTTGCAGGCTGAGAACGACAGTCATAGTCAGGTCAGGTGAGACGATGGGAGAGCTCGAGACAATCACACAAGACAACAACCATTAAATTTGGGTTTAATCGCCTTGAAAGACACACTCCATGTTTGCTTCTATATCATAAAGCGCCCAGTTTTCAGCGCTTTCAGGGGGATCAGAATCTCCCAATGATAAGTACGACTTGGATGACGACATGAACGCTTGATACAAGTTTGAAACTGGAAATTACGAAACTCAAATTAGACACGAACGTGGCACAACGCTGCTGTTTATTGAAATCCCTGCACCGCCTGGAGGTTTGCCACCCATTCACGCACACACTCATACACCGATGGCGACATGTGGACAGGAGGAGGTGGGGATCGAACCGTGTGATCAGTGGATGACCTGCGCTTGTTGATGCATAGTACGGAAGTTAAATCTAATCAGAAAATACAAGAGCAGAGTGTCAAAGAGTTCAGCCGACAACACTAAAAGGGCTCTGAAAGGATGCTGAAGTTCCTCTGGAACTAACAGAAAATTTTCATCTGCCTCATCAAATTAATTATCTAATTAACCATTACAGAGACAGGTGTTAATGCAGGCCAAGACTAGTGTCATATCAGCTGTTTTTGATGGAAACCTGGGGGAAATTGCACACTGCTCCTTTAAAATGCTATTCTATTTTAAAAACAAGCAAATGCAATGAGAATTAAACTGAAATGTATTTAATATCTCCAATGCAGAGCCATACAATAAAGCACTGAACATGTCAACAATGGACTACTGCGTCATTCACTCCGTCTGACCCATCGACACATGGCTCCCAGGCTGGCTTACAAATGGGCATTTGGCTCGTGATTGATTGTCAAGTGAAATGTCATCTCATTTCGCCTCATTAGAAGGAGCCAATCACATTACATTAGTGTCAATGCCATTGACACATGCTTGCAATACCACCGCAGTGGGAATAGAAGAGCCCTCTGGGCGGCTGCAGTGTCAACAACTGGAAGTTGAGAGGGAGAAAAACGCTGCTTGCCATTTATGCAGCTGAAAACAATATTTCATTTAGCTGGAGTGTGCTTTATTGAGCCTCCAAACCGACATCAGGCAGTAAAAGGCTATCAGATAAGTCAAAAAAATAACTCGACATATCAATAAATAATGCAGTCACTTAAATAATTAAAAGGCAGCAGAAAAAGAAATGTAAAGCTAAATACTTTCTTGTTAACCCCTAAGCAGTTGGTTCAGGAAAACCTTTTTATTTTTCCCTTACTGCTAATCTTGTCATAACTCCTCACCCCAGTTCTATATGCCCATGTTTATTTGATGATGAGATACTGTATATGTCCAGAAGAGGGGCTGGAACAAAGTGTGCAGCTAGCTATAGCTCACCTTAAACACTTGCAGCTGAACGCACTGAGCTCAAGGACTGGATTGAACCAGCTGTTCATAAATCTTTAATAAAGTCCTTCCTAAGCTTGAAATTCTGTGACTAGCTAGTTTCAAACCAATGATTCACCACAGTAAATCATGTCGTACCATTAAAACCATCAAAACAAATGTCTAAGCTAGCACTGACATTAGCAATATGTAAATCTGTTGTTACCAGGAAACTTCTGTGGCCCTGTCCAATCAGAAGCAATCAACTATAAGCAGCAAGTCACTTTAGCATTACAAGCTAGCATAGCTGCTAAAAACAGCTTTAAGGGAACAAACAATCTATTAAACTCCATTATGCTAATCTATATGCTGATAACCAATACCAGGTGCTAATCATCCATGACTGCATACTGCTGTAATATCACTGCTACTCTTGTAACAGTAACTAAAGCATCTTAGCGGGCAAGCTAAAGCTAACAAAGTTAGCTATGACGCAAGTTAGCTGCAGCTAGATAGCTAGCTGAACAGGCTGGTGCTCAGTGTGTTTAGCTAGCAGTATCTTCAGGTCCTCTCGATTTGTAGAGATTTCAAGATGAATTACAGAGTGAAATAAATAAAGTTTTGATTTAGTTTATAAACTGATAAGAGCTAAAGGCTTTACCAACCGACTGAAGGTTAAAGACAACGTAGAAGAAGCTTTATATTTCTTTTTACACTCAATTTGAATTATTAAACTAACAGATTCTTGACTGGTCTGATAACCTTTCATATCCTTTTGTAGGTTTCAGGGCAGTACAGTGTTTAAACTCACAGACATCAAGCTGCAGTTTCGTGTCATGTCTTCTTCTAATACACATGTACAAAATCTGAAGTGTGCAAAGTGAGATTCTCTTTGTTCAGTGCTGTAAAAAAGCTTTTGTTCCCGGTTAGATCTGAATAACCGTGCTGCTTCACACTCAGAAAAAGGTCAGCATATAATAAAGGCTTTTCGTAAATGCACATTTGAAATGCCCTCCTTCACTGCACATTCACATTTTATGTGATTCTACCTTTTTACCCAGACCCAATTTTACCATCCCACCCCATTGTTTCAAATAATTCAAAAGACTGTGGAATACTTTTCTTCTGTAACTCGCTATTGATCCTTTGGGGGAGAGATTTGTCTTTTCTATTTTGCCTGCCGAGCTTCACGGCTCAAATCAAAGAAGAAGAAGAAGAACAGCGGCAAAGAGTCACTATTTGGGCTCCGCCGTCACGTTCAAGGACACGTCAGCGGGGTGCAGATGTTGGCTGGATCATTAGAGGGGTGTCATGATCTTTTATGTAACCCCCTTCTCGTAAAAGCATACAGTAGAGGCCAGAGGAGTCATTTATGTGCTGTGAGACACCAAACTGTGCTCCAAAGTCAGACCCACTTTCTTTCCTTCACAGGGACTGATGACGCCTGTCACCACCGCTTCCTTTTATAGTGACCAATCAGATCTCAACACAATTTGTTCGCGCACAGGATTAAACATTGATGTGAGAGTCTGTTTAAAACCTGAAGCACCCCTCGGCTCTGATTTTGCGATCTGGCCGCAGCCGAAGCAAAACAGCTCCTCTGCCTCATGCTTCACGTCCCATTTCTTTCCTGTTTTTAGGTGAGTGCTATTTTTGCATGCAGGTGTGTGCTGTGTGAAAAACAGTCTGTGTAAGCGTGACAGACAGAATATGTGTGTGTGCTCAAAGTCTACATCATGTCTGTGTCTTGCTGTTGAAGGGGTGGGGGGGGGGGTGCTACATCTGACTGCAGCTCGACACTGCCATCTATGGGGAGAGATGGTGGAGATCCAGCAAGTAGATAAAACAATCAGAGCAGCTGGAAGGTACTGAGGGTCACTTAACTTATCGTAAAAACGCTGAATAAAAGGAGTGTGATTCATGGCCAAAGTGCAAAGTCAATAGTACCTGAACACACCAGCAAACCGGAATTATGTCAATGCTACTGTTTCATTGATGACAAAAACAATCTGAAGGATATTGCAAAACCATAAAATATCCCACAAGGCATTTTTGGAGCACGGCCAGTGATTCATAAATTCTTTTTAGAGTGAAGTTAAAAAGTAATGTGGAAAAAAGCAATAAAAAGTGCAGCTTTGAGCAGGTATTGGATTTAACAATTTGAAAGTGCTTCAGACATAAAACATTCAGCAGAGAGAGCGTCTTCACAACTTTAAATACACCTCGCACACCGTGAATCAAAGGCAACTACTTGACTGGGAATATAAAAACCACCAGCGGCTTTTCGAGCCGGGTCCACCCAGACCCTCGTGATCTGAAATACATTTTTTCAAGTCCTGAATTATGGGTTTTCACAGAAAGGGATAAACAGCTTTCTCTTCAAAGGCAAACATGAAAGTCTAGATTTACAAAGTCACAGGTCTCAGAGCATGAGGCTGTTCAGAGAAACTGAAAAAAAAAAATGTGACTGGAGAAACTGAAAGCTTGTTTTTAGCTGAATCCATGAGCAAGCAAAATATAAGAGCTGTGACTTGATTTCAGATTACAGTCCTTTACAATAAGGCCAACGCTGAAGACAGTCGAGTGCAGCACGGGGAACAATACTGCAATTTTCTTCAAACTATCAACTCGCACTGCAGAACAATGTGAGGACGCTACCTGCACTGCAACGACAGCGAGCTTCAACAAAAGGCTGAACGTGTCCATTAGGATGACCCGCAAAGCTCTCAAAGTTGAGGAAAGTGTTGAGAAAAGTTGAGGCAGCGCTGCTGTTTTTTACTGGCGCAGGGAAGACTTATACCTTTTATCAGAGAGCCACTCTGCCATATCCTTAATTATTCAGGGGCTCTGAAAGTGGGGTCTTTTCAGAGTAAAACAGAGCCGACGTGATAATGCAGAGCTCTCTTCTCAATCCCTGAAAAGACTTTGATGTCTCTGTCTCATCTGAGGGGAAAAAAAAAAGTTTCCTGCTCAAGTCTGTGTGAAGAAAAATGAATTTCTAATAGTGGAATAATCACGTCTGATAAAAATAAGACTCCATCTTTTCATTGGCCTCACATTCACTACTTCATCATTGCTTTCCACCATTTCTTTCAGGTATATATTCATATATACCTTGGAAAAAGCGGCAACTCCCCACTTGTAGCTTGAGGCAACATATCTCAGGTGTCCTTCCTTCAAAATCAACGGGCTGCGCTGTAAATCCGCCACAAAACGACAGACACCTATAAAACACTGAGTTACCTTTCAGGTGCTAAATCTCAATCCCACACCGAGATCCCAGACTTCATTTCCTTTGGTGTCAGACTTGTCGGGTTCAATTACCTGAAGCGAGTGTTTTCTGCCACTCGTGCAACATCTGTATCCTAATTGCTCATAAGCGCTCGGTGCCCGGCGCCCGGCGCTCCCAGGCTCCGCTTCTGCGGTAACGGCACAATTAGCTCACAGATGAGCAGCTTATATTCGCGGCCTCGCAACACTCAGATTATTTATGTCCCCGTGGCTGCAGGGGGAGAGCTACAAGACGCTTGCTCAGCATTCACCTCTTCAACCAGATATTCTCTCAACTCCCCAAATGCAGGGGAAATCACACCGCCGTGGACTGCCTGCATGTCCCGTGTCTCTCACACACACACACACACACACACACGCACACACACACACACACACACACACACACACACACACACACACACACACACACACACGTGGATTTATACAGCTGGAAAACACTCACATTCGCCTGCAGACTGACACCAGGGAATACACACCATCATTAACAGGATGGACGTTTAGAAGAGAAGCACACAATCTGACAACCACGAGCCAGGCATTAATCCCCACTGTACACACACACACACACACACACACACACACACACACACACACACACACACACACACACACAGAGGGAGTAAATACTGAGTTTTTCACTATTTTCACTCCCAAAAACAAAACAAAACAGACAAAACTAGGTTTCTGTGTTTCCTGCTGCAGAAAAACAATATTTGCTGCATTTCACAATAAAAACAGATCCTCTCGAAATAAGCAAAGCTCAGAAAACACGACCAGTAACAATCAGCCAAGAGACAAATGAAAAGAAAATGCTAACGAGCTGCTGATTATCCCTGAAAGTAATTGTGGAAACATCGTTTGTGCTGCAAATGTTAGTTCTAAAACCAGCTCTCACTCTTTTTAATTACTTTCACGACTAAACCTCAGATAAAACATGAAAATAATAAGCCAAACATATAAAGTATATACACCCATGAGTAACACAACATAATTCAACACCACAACAACAGCCTCGAGACTGCTGTCGACAGCCTCAGACTGCATTCGTTTTTTCAAGGTAAGAATAATAAAGTATTTATAAGGTAATCAGTACATGTATTCACAAAAACTATAAAAATGTTTCGACTCACATGCGGCAACAAATACTGTGAGTGCTTTGCTACATAAGCCCTCAGGCAGAGATACCTGGGCTTTGTCGTCTTCCCTCCTCAGGTCACCGTCAGCGGTGAAGCGCCTGGAGGCTTCACTCGCACACAGGCCAGCTGTCGACGGCGCAGAGCCCCAGAGGCCCATAATCCTCCACCTGAGAGGACGGCAGCACAGCGGATCCTCCCTGATTGTCTGGGAGGAGATATGGCCGCGCTGTTTGTCATTGCGACTGAAGGCGGCGTGTGCGTTCAAGACAAATGACACGTGGTGTCCTGAACCCTTGTTAAGCACAAAGTGAGCTTGGAGGCAGTCACGTAAAAAACCTGGAATAATACTGTGTATCCACCTGGCTGTTGGGACACACGGATGTGCCCGCTTCAGTCAATTTCAGCATTAGCGTCGTAATGACATCTATTTTTCATTTGGATTTGCTGAGGACACAAACGTCAGACGTTGCAGCGCGAGAATAATTATCTATTTGGATAAAAGACGCCCTGCTCGATACACCAGAGGGAGAGCTGAGGAATACTCCATTACATTGTGTTGCTTCACTTTAAATTAACCAAGCGTGCGCGACCAACTGTGTGTGTGACAGACAGGAGCATCAAAAGCTGACGCAGCTTTTTGAATTTATTCTGTCTTTTCTTTGATAATAAGCCGGCAGAGATGCACGCTGAGCTCTGTGGCTACTTTAACCCGATGAAAGCGGTTTAATGAATTTTCATTTCAAGTATCACGGATGATGAAAACTGGAAAACCTGAGAGGCTGTGCCGACTTTTATTACTCTGTTTATGACAGTGAGCAGCCACTGATTACATTCACCTTTTGGTCTTTCTGAGGTGGGGGGGTGCAGCTGCTGTGCACAAACAAGGAAAACAAGAAATTCAGCTTTGTTTGCTTTTAATGTTGGATTTGGATAAAAATCTGGCAGAAAATTTAACTTTCAAATATGATTTGCGACACAACTGCTTCATGATTGAGCGGCTTCTATTAATGAAGCTCATTTTATATTCTCTTCAAATTTTATTAACCTACGATTCAGCACAAGAGGAGCTTGTTTACTGCTCATCAGCATCTTCTGGCAGCAGGAAACAACAACTTTTTGTTCCACTGGTAGAAAAACAAAAGAGAACTTAATCACTGGAGGGGACACAAATTGACAAAACACGTCCTTTGTCAACAGCTTCCCAAAACAACTCACGCGAGAGCCTGTGCTTGAGGTTTAGTTACATTTAGCCAGAGTCAACACAACAGAACAAAACGCAGAACAGCCGATAAAATGAACATCCTCCGTAACGGACCCAGACGCAAAAACCATAAACCAGCAAGTTTCATTTCATCTCTGCGCTGAGAAACAACTGTTCACTGAATGCATGGCACATTACAGACGCTGCAAACTATTCTTAGCGAGAGAGTGGGCGTCCTGCCCTGTTTCTGCAGGGCTTTCATAGTGCCATGAACATAGCTGAGTGTCTGCCATGTTGAATGCACACACACGAACAAATGCACAGCAAATTGCACCAATTCACACAATCTCTCAAACACACCCCTTTCTCCTTCTCCAGCAGGAGAAGTTGTGGCACTGGATCTGTTATAATTGCTGCTGCCTTTGCTTTCACTGTGTCCCTAACACACTAACATGCTTATTAAACAGCAGCAACAGGCAGGCCCACCTCCTTCACTCCCAGCAGAGCTTCCATTTTGGCAGAAAGGGACGGCAGGAAGTTCATACGTGAGATAGAGCTCAGAAATGAACAGGTTTCACAGTAAAAGTACGGGAGTGTGTGTGAGCGTGGCAGAGAAAAGCAGCAAAGCACCTGCAGGCTGAGACTGAACTTTTTTCACTTATTTCGGCTGCTTCCACCGAACTGTCAAGAGCATTTTGGGGCCAACTTCTGAAATGTCACAAAAAAATATGAATTACTCCTATTTCTAACACAAAGGTCAGACTGAATAAATGTATTTTCAAACAGGCAAAGAGAGGAAAATGCATCCATAAGAAAAATAGAAGAAGCTGTATGTGTATACTTACTTTTGCTCTCCTTTCTCAGGTAATGTTTACCATATTTCATGCTTTCATGAGGATAACATCAACAACATGCTGCAGTTATGGTCAAACACCCACAACAAGCACCTCATCCAGAGGAGTGGCAGCAGCTCTGACCTTTCTGGGACGTTGTGGTGGGCCGATATTTCACAGACGACATCTCAGACTGTCCAAAGCCACTTCTCAACTTCTCAATGTTTCTCGATCAAAAGCAGAGATTTCTGCCAACTGTCTTTTTCTCCACTTAGGTACATTAAGGAGTGTAAAATAACATTTGCAGGAGGCTCGCGCAGTTTGCACAGAGGCAGCAGAGACTGAAACAGAGATTGTAAGAAATCACATTAGCCAGTCGCAGCCTTCGTATCCCTCTCAGGCATGACTTCCATCTAATTTGTCTGTAATTAGAAGACCAGGATTCATCCTACTGGGTGATTAATTGCTCACAGAGATGATGAGGCCCCCCCCCCCACCTCCACCACCGCAGGTAGTAACCATGGCGATGAGAGTAGTGCATGAAGGAGATATTGGATGGACACACAAAAACAAACACACACTCGGGGTGTGTGTCTGTTCCTCTGATGAGTCTTATTTAAATAAATGATTTGATTCAGTTTGATTCAGAATCAGTAACTACATTTGTATTGCTCTGATTAAAATGTTTTATCTACACGTGCCCTAAGCCCCACCCTCCTTAGTTACTGTCGATACGCATGTTAAGCCTTCCATCAAGCGCATCGAGCTTCTGGTTGGCAGATTTATCGCAACTCCCTCTAATTTTTGAAACACTAGGTGTTTGATTCCTCACAGAAGTAAGAAAGGTAGGCTTTTCATTTCTAGCTGACCACCATGGCTAAAATGACGACTCTCACCAGCAGTCAGTGTAGCTAGCTAATGGCTAATGTAAGCTAATGCTAATGCTTGAAGTTCAATCTTTCTCCACCTGATGAGAAGCATTTTAAAAGGGTGGATTTGTACTTGGTGGCCGTGGGCATGAAAAGACTGAGGCTAAAGCTACATCTCCCAGGCGTAACATCAACATCTTCACCAGCTGTTGATCCAGTTAATGTCAACGAGGGAGCAGCATTGTTTACGTATTTCAGTGTAGGGCTAGTGCGCTCTATACTGCGGCATTAAAAATAAAACATAAAAACAATAAAATGTAGGCTAATTAGCACAGATGTGCACTATAGGAGGAAAATGTACTTGGACAAGCAATACAGTGGTTTTATTCTATATTTTCAGACTGTGTGCTTCACTTTGATAAGACAGAAGGATTTGGGGATGTGAGGAATGTAATGGTATCGAACACATGTTTGGCTGGAGCTGCTGGAGTGAGAACTTCCCCAAAACAAACAAAGAGCAGAGCTGCGCTGCTATCGTTCCTCTAAACTCTGATAGAGTTGCATCTTGGCTCACAGCTTCACAGATCCACAGTGGATGCATCTGTCCTGAACAGGCTTTTTTCTAACCTAACCTGCAACCCCATAAAACAATGTGCCAAGCCAATAACATGCCCATTGCCTTTGGATGTAATGCATGGTTGTTAATAGTAAGTTCGTTAGCCAGACATGCTAAGCATACAAAGACAAGGTTTAATCCATTCCTCACTCTTTTGCTCTTGTGTTTTAGGTTTTAAAATACTACAAAAAGATAGCCTTTTGTATCTTGAAATACAGAGTATAGCTCTTTTCATAGCCTTGTACAACATCAACATGTAGAGAAATGCAAACGCTTGACAGGCCTGTTGGTGCGCGCTTAGTACAGTGACTGAGCCATGATTGGACAGCTGCTGTTCGAAGGAGGGTTTAGAAAAAGGTCGACTGAGAAACCTTAGAGATGGATATGAGACAACTGGAGCTGAAACGATTGATCGAGTAGACAATCAGTTGAGAAATTAATCTGCTGCGATTTTGATGATAGATTGCTGTGTGTGTGACGCTCGTTTCCTGCTCTCAAGATTACTCCATTAAGCCACTGTGAAGCAAAAAGCCGAAAAATGAACTGGATCCAGTGTGTCAAACGTTAATGTAACCTCAGGGTTATGGATTGTTCATCTGATAGAAACATTGTGAAGACTATTCAAGCTATTTCAGCTCACACAAAATGTACTTTTTTTCTTCATATAATGGCCTTTGTGACCCCAAAGACAGTAAACAATGCCCAGATTCAAAGGGCGGCTTTTGGACAGTTGCCAAGGATGTATCTTGTATTCAAATGCTGCCAACTGCTTGCTGCGTATTTCAGCTCCAGGGTCCAGGGTAACATCTGTCTAAATTTGGCATTTTCAACAGTAATATATAGGCTCATATCCTTGCACATAAAATCACTCTCTGCCTCAACAGATGCTTTGTTATTGCCTTCAACCGCAACACACCAGCATTTATAACAGGAAAGTTTCACATCAGATTCACACAGAATCTAGTTCGGTGGTTATTTGAGGATTTGGGAATCATCTGTGAATATAAAGTGAATATAAAATGCCTGTGTGTCACTTCATAAACCATTGTGGGCTAAAAGGCTCTTGTTGCTGCCCAAACACGGAGCTACAACAGTCCATTAGCAGCTATGCAAATGGCAACATCTGGAGCGTGGCGGCATCCATCAGACGCACACAAACACACGGCAATAAACACACACGCTGTACGCACATGAGTAACAGTTGGAGATAGTTGAGTGGCATCTCATCCCGGCTCTGCAGGAAACTACTTATGGAGTCAAGATGCGATGAGTGCCTGCTCTCACTTCTAACCCCCATGGCTCCAACAGATGATGTGGTGATATATGTACAAACACACAAAGCCTGGAGATTATGGAAATACACGGAGATGGCTGACCATGCTGTATGCAAGAGGCAGCAGCAGCAGCAGCGTGAGAGACGTTATACATTTAGATTCTGATGTCTCGGGGGGTCTCGAGGGAGCTGTTATGGTTGAAGAGCAAAGCAAATACTGAAGTGTTTGGTTAGCAACAAAACATTACCACTGAGGGCATAGTTATTTAACAGATATGCGTGTTTGTGTGTGTGTGTCAGCGCACTGGAATACACCAGATTAGGGAGCTTTGTGTTGCTTGTTGCCAAATTTGACTACAAATTGTTTTCAGAGGCAGATTTTTACACCATTTCTTGTACGTTTCCCTGTTCAGGACAAAAAGCTCAAAGCAGGATTTTTAAGAAAATACATTTCATTTGGATTAAAGAGGTGGCGTGTGCAGACTTCTGATTGGTTTACAGCACAGGGGAAGATGACTTTACAGCTCATTTAAGAAAAAAGGTGGTTTTTCATGAAGCAGAGGCAGCTAATGCCTTCAGAGCAGATGGAGGAATGAGTGAACGGCTCATAGAAAAGTCACTTCCAGCATACTGTATGTATTCTATTCAGCAAAGGGCGAAACCTAAAATGCCAAGAAAGAGGTCATGATGCTGCATATGTGAAGCTCTGATGGTGTTTTACCTTATGAGCTGAGGCTGTGGTTCCAAGGTCGGGCACGTGGTTGCCCAGAGAGGGGGTCAGTGTGAGCTTGCTAGGCTTATATATGTGTGTGTGTGTGTGTGTGTGTTTCTATCACCCATCTGTTTATTCCGCGCTAAAAAAGCACGTCGACTAGCTAGTTAAAGCGATTCGCTGTGCTGTGACACGGGCCTGAACCAGAAGCAGTTCGGTAATAGTGCCAGCTGCTTCTACAGATGCTGTAGACCCCAAGAGTTTCCACACATTACAATCTCAATTCTCTCAATATAAAAACCACAAATTACCCATGTAATGCAATATAATCTCTCCCCTGCTGTATATACAGTCTCATAGAAGCCGCAGTGATGGATGTCATGTGAGAAAACACACAAATGGGTCATGAGGAAATACATCCATCACTGCTCTGTGAAACATTGTGCTGACCTTTGAAAGAAGTTATTACCTCTTGCATGTACTTGATAAGAGGGGCAAGTAAAAGCCTTTAAATCTTTAGCTCCGCTGACAGAAGAAATGGCAAAAAAAAGATAAAAATAACTTCAGTTCAGAGACGAGGATCAAAATTCCCGAACTCTTGAGTCCTTTCGTGCATTATTCACATTTCTCAGGATGGAGACAGCATTGAAGAACGGTTATCTTTCTAAAGGAGGAAGTAAACGGTGGGTGCTGGACACTTCGCACAGTTTCAGCTCTATGTGTGCATGAAGAAACCAAGTGTTTCCACACAAAAACAGCTGCTCAGAGGACGACCTTCCTCCAACCCGGCACAACAGTAGCCACAGCAAAGGTTACAAGAATGCAGTATTCATGGAAAGATAACAGCCTGCAGCCATTTGACATTATTCAGAAAACTATATTCTCCTCCCGAGCTTCTGAGAAACGTCCACCTCCATTTTCACTTTCTTCAGAGCCAAGGCCGGCCGGCCGGCCAGCCTGCCTGCCGCTGTGTGTCAGATGAAATTTGGAATGCACTACTTTCTCCAAATCAGATCTGCTGAGAGCAGCACCACCACTTGATTGAATCCTAACCCAAATTTCTCTTCCAAAGGACACAACAGTGGAAAGAGGCCAGCGGCAAGAGTGCATGGCCGTGCTGGCCGGCGCCCAGGTGCGAGTGTGAAACCGGGGTTTGATGAAAAAAGGCAGCAAGCTCATTTGACATTCCTTGGATAAATCCATGTAAAGAGTCCACAGCCATGCTGGCGGCTCTGTGAGGCTGTGCTGAGACACAGTGGTGCATCATTGACATGTTTAGCAGGTATACTGTCGCTAACATGTTGCCATCTTAGTTTAGCATGTTAAAATGCTAGCATTTGGCGATTAGCGGTAAACACAAAGTACAGCTGAGGCTGATGGGAAAGTCACGAGGATCACTAAAGCCAGTAGGATTCATCCTCTGAGGACCATGAAACATTTGCTGGATAGTTGCTGTATATTTTCCGTCTGGAAGGACTGAATGACAGACGGACACTTCAATCAAGAGCGACGCTGCCAGCCTGCCTAAAAAAACATTTTTAAGCTACAAAAGAGCTGCCTCATCAGCCTTAATCACAAAAAGTGGCTGCACCAGAGAAAAGCATCTCATACTCCCTAATTGAGACCCCAAAGATTTGCTCTGTGTGCACACCTGTCATATTAACTGTAATGGAAGCAGATAGAAGGGCAGGAAATCCTGCAGAAATCAGCATAACTTGAGATTCCTCCCCAACCTTCAAGTCCAAATGAAAGAAAGGGGTTATCAACACCCTGAAGCCTCGTCAAGGGTAAAAATTCATGAGTGTTGAACTTGAAGCACCAACAAGACTCACACAGAATGTTTAGTGGTCGGCCGTAACAATACTGCACAGCGCGGGCCGTACAGCGCCGTGCCTCCACTTCTTGGCAGAGTGATAATTACCTCTCCTCACAGAGATGTCAGGTGAGCAGCATCTGAAGGCGCTCTGCACTGAATCACCGTTTTATCACTGAACCAGGATTACAACAGGCACTTTTTTTTCAGTGATGTGTGACAATCCGTGAAATTTTTTCACTTCCCGGCCTCAGCTGCCAGCTTAGAAGTCGTCTCGTAGGCAAAGCTACGAGCCTGATGACAGGTACATTCTGTCTTTGACCAAATTAAATTCTGGACACTGGCAGGAAGCTGTGGACGGGGGCTGTCGAGGAAAATTCTGAATCTAAATAGATCATGCAATTATTGCAAAACAGACATTCAGCTGTGAATATTTGTATTCGATTGCAGCTGTTCTGCATCCATTGCATGACAGACTTTAACAGAAAGGTTGGTCTCTGTGGGGATCCTCTCCATTGTGCTGTCAGACACAAGAAACAATCTGAGGCCGTCAGCAGCAAAAAAGAAACACTTAGTGGACGTACAGTGACGGCGTACAAACGTCCAGAGGGACTGCATTGAGTTCAGCTGCAGCGCTCTTGGTCAATTCAGGACCAATTTCAAAAATTGTTGTCTCCTTTTGTCACTTGGACAAAAAAACAAGGGAAAAAAGCTCCATAAACGCAGATATTTGACTGGAATATCTCCCATTTGCCCGGGACACTGAAATCTCCCAGGACACACAGACCAGGACCAGTATGCCTCACGGAAACTCGACATCACTTTCATTGATTGACAGTGACATGCAGGTCCAACTAAAAAGAGCGAATAATTCAACAACATTATTTTATTTGCTTATTTTGTAACGTGTAGATCTTTGAAATAAATACACCTTATGTCTACTATTGGTCTGCAGTTTTATAGACATAAATAAATATTCAAATTGTTTTTATTTAGCTGGAACAACTGAACGAGTTTGTCAGCGATACTGTGGAAACAAAAAATATGAGAATTTAAATGTTTGGGATGAAAAACGAGCCGTCTCCTTGACTGTTCTGTCAAGAGAAAGCTCGACTTACAGTGTGCCAATATTAAGACTCTTATCTCTGTCGTTGGTTTGTCATCACCGGGTATAACACATCACTGAACTGTCCAAGCTGGCACAATATGTAATACCATGTGAAATTGGTAAAATCTTTTTTCATTGCAGAGCTGCAGCGCATTGATTCGCTCAGCCTTCCCTCAGCCTCACTCTCACTCTCCACCAAACACACTGACAGCAGACCAGTCTGTGAACAGCCCCTCCCTCTCTGAACACACTGAATCAAACACGATCATGGCCAGGAGGAAGGACTTTTGTCTCCCCGCAGAGATGACGGCTGGCCGAATTCCTGAAAAGAATCAATCCAGAGTTCACCAGTGGACCATCACACCTCTGCACAAATTTGTCCAAAACTGATGCATTTAAGTTAACTCCAACTGTCAAAACCCTTCAAATGAGCTACTGGAGAGCATGTAATGAGCCTAGTAAGGATACACTGGAGTGAAGCAGGAGCTGTATGTATTGTTCAGTTATTTATATTTTACTTCTATCTGGTATTATTGATGGCATTACTGCAGACCCAAACCTTCAAGGTGCATGTTCTTGTGCAGCTTCCTCCTGCACAACCTCTGCACCAGAACACCTATTAGTACAAACACACTGTGACAGACTGCCTTCATCCCGCGGTGGAGTATATCATACTTTGTGTCCTGGACTGATGGATGAGCACAAAAATAATGATATGCTGTGATGAAAATCATATGCCAAGGCTACCTTATTCCATCATCAACAACAAAACAGAAGCAAGGACAACATTTTGTGAGTGCTGCATCTTTCACATATTTTCAGATATTTAGAAGATCCATTAAGGTGCATTTGAACTAAACTAGCAGCTCATGTAGCCCTTCACAGCTGTGTACTGATAGAAAGCTGAATATTAAGCAGCTAAGGGATATGAAGTGTATTTTCACTTCCCCTCGGCAGCATCGTTCTGCATTCAGTGCAGTGCCTTCAAAATGCTTTCCTTACTCCATCCATAGGTGAGTCTCCTTATTTACTACCAGGCAGTAAGACCCGGTCCTTTGTCCCTATTCTCTCAAACTTCAATTGGGGGGAGCTGTTCCTGCTGCAAAGAGATTTTAATTGCTTTAAGCCAATAAGAAAATGCAAGACAGGGAATGAATGGCTTATGTGCTGCTTCCCGGGCAAAACAGCAAAACAAATCCTCCTGCTCTCACAGATTTCCTCGTAGCTAAATCCCAGAAACCGTCTCATTGTTTCTCTCCAGAGTGAGAGCGGCAGATAGGGAGGTCACAGTGCGGAGAATGAGTAGAGAGATAAGTTGACTGAGCACATTTTTATTCTGACACAGTCGCTCCCACGATACCAACTGCTCAGCCCGAATCAATGGACCTGTTCCTGAATGTTTCATGGCTCTGAGACTCCGGGAACAAAGTAAACAATGCAAGAATTTTGAAAGAAATATACAAATAAGTCAACAAAAGGCGGGTGACGACAATCGAGGTGCCTGTTTTGTTGCTCACAGTTTATCCCGGCTGCTGAGCACTTATTAATGACTTTATAGCCTGTGGTCGTGTCTTGTCGGATTGGTGATTAATCTGCCCCTCTTGGGGGAGGGGGCAACAGGGACAGAATAGATCATTCAAGGGTCCCAGGGCTGTTTGCCACTTTGTTGCCCTGGCGAGGCCATTTGGGCCAGAGGAGTGATAATCAGTCACAGGCAGGCGGCAAGCTGGATCCCATGAGGCCACCTGATCACCCATCAGCATCCAGAGTGAGACTCGACTCAGAACTTTTGTCGCCCGGTGAGATGGATGTCTTCCCGGTAGTTTGCAAACACTCACAAACAACGTGCAGGGACTCAGGGAAAACTGAGACAATGGCACATTTGGACTTCATTCTTCATTGGATCTGCTTCCACAAAGTGGTCGTTTGCCTTCCTGGGGTCCTCAATGACGCAACAAAAAAAATCAAAATTAAAAGCACATTGTATCAATAAGACAAGGAATAAAACTCTGAAATAACTCGATAAAACACCCAGCAGCTGTAACCTATAACAGACACAGGAACAAACAACAAAAGTTATGAAATCAGCTTTAACACCAGTAACAACTGTGAGACATCACTCAATTTATGTCTCTGAGACCTCTTGAAAGAAACTATTTTTGACCTATTTGATGTTGTTAGGAAGCTTGTTCCAGTTCCCATCATGCAATTTGTACGAGGACAAAGTACCTGACCAGAATTCACTTGTCGTGTCCTGTAGTCATGGCAAAAGCAGAATGTGCTAGTTCTTCACAAAGAAATGTGGTGTGTTAGTCCAGATATCAGTTTGCATGAATAACTTGATATTAATTTAGGCTCCACAGTCAGCCAGGACAGACATAAGCACAGAAAGAATAAAGAGTTAACCTGGCAGCTGTGTTCTGTACAGTTTGAAGGTTTTTTCGATGTTTCTCAGCAGCACTGACCACATGACCGGGCAGCAGTCCAGGCGTCACAGAGCAAGTGACAGACCAACAGAAGATGAAACATATGCAGAACATTTCCTTCAAACACTGAAGCTCTTTTCCCATCATCAATCTAACCAATGTGGTCTGACCAAGAGGGCAAGTTATCTAATTTAACACCCAGTAGGTTTGGCTCCTTGACTGATATCCCATCTACAGACAGTTTGAGCACAGCGAGAACATTCGTACTAATGAATTTTCGTTTTTTGCAATGATCAGTGCTAGTTTGCTCATTTTAACTCTTTTAACAATGGACTGAGTGAATGATGAGCCTTTTTTAATGTGGCTCCATCATAGCCCGGCCGATCCCTGACAAACTGCAAGAAGTCAGTATAAAAACATGGACGATGGGCCATTCAACTGACAAACCTTCCACCAGTGAAACCTTCACTGTTGAATGCGGGATATGTTGTAACCCAACGCGCAGCAGCTGATGACACTGAACAGTTCTTCATTACCTTTGTATTAACTTTTGATTAGCAAATTTTATCATTGTGAAAAAAATAGTGTTTTCATAATTGTCATTTTAAATATGATAACAATACTGCTGCTCCTGTTTCTTATCTGCACCAGCAGAGTGTGTCTGCATTAAGTTTCATTTCAGCATAATGTGATGGAAATCTGTTCAGGGGAAGTCTGTTTACAGGACTTGGGGAGTACCAATGAATAAGTGAAAAAAGTTGTATAAAGCTTTTTGTGGCTCCAGAGGGAGCTGCAAGAAATCTGATAAAAGCGTTGGTTGAGTCTGAAGACTGAAAGTTTGGATTTTGGGTTGTGGAGTTAGAAAGAAGTGAGCTCAGCAGACCTCTGTAACCTGCTCCTTATCTCTGGAGCTTATCTCAGCTTCTCCAGGCAACATTACCAGCTACTAGTAAAACACACCCAACGGCTGCGTCCATTCTGATCCTTTTATAAAGCTGTTCTAGGAGTGCGTTGCTCAGTTAAAGACAGTGGTTCTGAACCCAACAAGGCATCAGGAGCCAAATCAGAGGGGTCGCTAGCTGATTAGAGGAACAGAAAAATGCATCTCTGCTACATCAAATAATGCTTCATAATGGCATGTTTCCACTTCCTCCCACTGTACAAAAAATGAAGACACAGTATCTCGGATATTGGGTGTCATTTGGAGGCAGAGTCCGTGGAGACATGATGGGCAATGGCGTCACAGTATCGAGGTCCTGCCGATACGCCTGGCCGACTCAGTCACAGATTCGGGTTAGCAGTCGATAATAACGTTACAGCTCCTTTTAACAGCATCAAATAACTTTAAACCAAACTTATTAGAAAATAAACACTTGAACATCTATCAGCATGATACAAACTACCTAAAATGAAGCCATCTTTGAGAAAAATGTATTTGATGTGTACTTTTTTTATTTTTGCCCATTTCCCATCCTGCATCCTCCATTTCCCAAACTGCAGCCAGCCACCAGGGGGCGATGGAGAAGATTTGGCTTCACTTTTGAGGAGCTGTCATGTCGTCCATCTTCACATACGGTCATTGGCTGGGAATGACAGCATCAAAGCACTGACAAAGGCCCTGCTTGCCTCAGCTGCTCTCTGGGAAGTTTGTGACTTTGTGAACATTTTCACTAAAAAAAAAAAAAGGAAAGTAGCATCTGAGGAACAAAGCGGCAACAAGCAGCGTGACAACAGGAAGCTGATGTCTTACGGCGCTCACTGATTTGTGTTGCTTCTTAATTACCATACAACAAAAAAACACCTGGCCACTCGCCCAATCAGAGCACATTATGTATCTTGTGCAGTCATTATGAATGTGTGCAAACGTTACAGATTGTACAAGCAGACCAGGACAGTGGAAGTCACTCACAAGGTGACTGCATGCCATTTGAGCATCAGGCTCCACAGGCGGGAGGTGACACTGTAACGTTCTGGGTTTTAGTATGAAAGACACGGCAAAGTTTAAAAATAAAAAAAAAAGAAAGAAACTTCAGTGAGCAATCTGTTACGCCTCATTAAATCTCAACAGTCTGTTTAAAAAATGACTCATCATTAACTCCTGGCTCAGAGACCTGATTTTAGAAATTCATTACTGGAAGACTTAAGACAGCAAAAAACCTAAAAATGTGAAAACTGCCTTCAAAGCAGTAAGAGGAATTTTGCTTATTTCTGAGAACAGAGGTTTTGTTCAAAGACGTTACACAGCAATTGTCATTTAACCTCCAGACATCTTTCCTGCGGGCACTTGTGGCACTGCTGCTGCCATGTAAATTCTCCTCAGTCCCACTCTTTGGAAAAGGGGAAACAATGCACCGCCTGAACGGTTTGCTCGAACGCTTAGATGAGGTTGCACATCTGTCATAAGCACTTACTTTCCATTGTTTTTGCTACAGCTGCATTCTTTACATTCCAGTGGTTGTGACTCCCTTTGACTTCAGAGAGGAGGGAGGAGGGGACAAGACACTCCTCTGGACTCAGTCTGCAAGCTTGCTTTAAAGCTCGTGCTAAGGTGTCATTTAGACGTGAGAAACCTTGCGCACCGCGACAAAAAACGTCGGCTATGGGTTGGAATTCCACCACATTCACATCGCTGCAAACTGCTGATCATCAGAGGTGTTATAGAAAGTTTATGCATCAACACTAACGTCTTTAGGAGCCGCCATTGTTCATTTCAAATGCATATTCCTGCTGTTGCAGCCGTAGCTGCCAGTAGCTCCTCAGGAGGCTGATTGGTCTGAACCACTGCGTTTTGGCCATGAGTGCTTAACTTGAACCCCGACAAGATGGATTCTCGACAATCCAGCTGCCCCACAAGGTAATGGGAACACTGTGTGTGACAAATAATGGAAAATGGAGCAAGCTCAGGTGTAATCACGTGGGGCAGTAACAGTGATATGGCGAAAGACTGAATCATCAGCTGACCAAAACTGATCACACACTCGACTGGGACGGGGTCAAAGCTCTTGACGAAGAGTCAGTGGACAGCCAGAGGAAGATCAAGAAGGCCATCCACGTCTGACGCCACCCTCCCCGATATACAACCTCTCATTGCATGTGACAGAGGTTCCGCTGTTAGGTAACATAATGACAACTTGGCTGAGCAAAGACACAACTTGAATGTCCGAAAGTAAGAAAGTGGACCTCTAAGCTTCAATTTCATTGTTTACAGTCAAAAGCCATCAAAATACCTCGTCTGAACACAGTCTGAATTCATGTCCTGTTATTCATTTTGGTGTAAGGTTTAATTTGAGCTAAATTGCATACTCTATAAATAATGTCAGGATGGGTAATTCATGTCCTCCCTCTGTCGCCGTGGGTTTCCTTGCTGGTGCAGTGACATGCAGGGGTAACAAATGGTTGCTTGTTGGTCTGTATGTGTCCAGCCCAGAGACAGACTGACAACCTGTGCAGGGCGTACACCGCACATTTCGCCCAATGAAAGTTGGGATATGCAACCTTGCTTAAGACAGGCTGGCTGGTTTAAAGACTAAACGGATGGTACTGTCTGCACTTCAGCAGTAAACAGACACTGTTTCCTTTTGGAATCCAGCCTGCTAACATCTAAACTCCCTTGAAAATCATCCAATTAAGCGGAAAGACAGAAATCAAAGAAATTTCACTAATCTGAATAAATAATGTTTTTACTAGATTAAAGCATCCAAGTGTTAGCATAACGCTAAACTCCCAAAAATTGTTAGTGTGTGGACTATTAATTTAACACAATAAAAGATTGTCATTTAACAATTAAAAGATAAACAGCAAGCTTGTCTGGACATTTTCAATCTCATATCCAAACACCATGAAGCACTGCGAGCTGCAGAATTTGGCAGTCAGCATCAGCTGGCTACAAACACTTCAGTACGGTTTGTGAATAAAGAGTTTTATATGCATTAAGTAGCCATTTCTCCCCCCCCGTGGGTGTAGCAGTGGGACTCCCAGATAACTTAGGAGACGACACTAAATCCCCATCTTTCCTAACAGTGTTAGGACATGAATCTCGACATGCCTTAGGCCGGAGCTGCTGAGATAATGTGCTGAACCACAGTAAAACTGGCTTTCCACGACCAGCAGAAATGCCTGCAGGCTGCAAAGTGGCTGCGCTGGAATGTCTTGGACAGAGCTGTTTAGGGAACTGTGTATATCTGTTTGACCTCATTAGTACCGCGGGCCAGGGCTGTAGACTCCATGTGCCAAGTCTGTACTCTCCCCGCTACTTCATGCACATCACTGGATGGAAGCCTATTTGCCAGAATGAATGCAAAAAAGAGGCATGAGTGCTTGGTTTATTTGCACAAGGATTACCTTCCACTGTTGGCATGTTGATAAGGGCACCATCGTTGTAAGATGAGAGGATTTTGATGTTAGAGCAGGAGAATGAGAAAGTAAGCAGCACAAAACACACACACACTGCACATAGCGCCCTTGGCATACTAATAACATGTTGTAAAAATGTTAAAAATGACCGTGACTGTACTTGCTCAGGAAAAGCATGCAGTGTCGGCAAGACACACACACAAACACAGTGTGTAAATTACATTAGGGGCTGCGTTTTCTTCCCTTTATTTCCTTGAATAGAAAATCCCAAATGCAGACACAAAAATTCTTCCATGCCTTGCTCATTGTGCATGCAAACCTGCACACATACGGTGAACACATCATACCTCCCTCGCTACACCGGAGTGTAACTGTAAAGGTGCACAGTGTAAGACTGTAATGTGCGACGACAAGAGGCCAGGACTCGTATTCATCCTCCAGCGCGCATGAGAGGCATTCAGTGGAGAGAGGAGAGCGTTCTGTTTCGGAGCATTTAGAAATGTCTCAATGCCTTTCTGCACAGACGGTCATTGTACAACTTAACTGAAGAGGGCATATTCAGTGTGTACCAGTCAGGTAGCTACAGGTAGGTGTAAAAGAGAAGGCCAAATTGGTTCTGACAATCCAGGGGAAGCAGAAGTCTTGGTAGGCCAGTAACACTGCCAACCATTCCTCATATATATGACTTAGACACAGCAGATTTACCGTCTATTAACATGAAGCAGTCTGAATGTCGCGTCTTTGAAAGTCTTTAACGATGCTGATTCATCCAGGGTCGCAAGTTCAAGGCTGTGAAGGACCTGGAACCACACCAAAGGCCTCCACTACAATATTGTGCCCAAGCTGAATAGAGACTTATTTAATAGTAAAGTGATGCTGAGCTCCAAGCAACGGCAGAGTCTTATTCTCAGTGCAATCACCATCAGCTGGCATTCTGGTGTGTGGATGTTAGCTGAGTAATGCACCTCTGAGTGACTCTGTTTACAGAGCTGCTGTCGGACAGCGTCCTCCCAAACGCAGGTTCAGGACCACTGCACAGTAAGCGAGGGTCCAGTTCAACTCTGGGAACCAATGAAGTTTCTGGCTTTCAACCGGAATTGGAGCCTACTGTTAAAAACTTCTGCTAAATCAGGCCCAGAATTAAAGATCCTCTGAACCGATTACAAGGATCAGGGTTGTGGCCGATCAACAGTTTGATCCATTTCCAATCCTTTGTTATTTTGTTTTGGGATTGGCAGCTTTCACAAACACTGGGACTGCACAGAGTGATCCAACAAGCCGACTGTGAATGATGCAAAGTACTGATTACAGAACAGTTTTGCCTTATAAAAAATCATTCTGTGTGTAATGCCGTGACGTTTCCATGAGCCTGAAGTGCAGCTTTTGGTTCAAGACTGCATTTGAACTTCACTAATATTTTCACTCTGGAACTGTAGAGAGGCTGTTCAAACTCCGGTTTCAAAAGACTGATGCTGACACTCTCTACATATGTAATATTACTATGGAGTACTATGAGGAAGACTGTAATATAATATATATTAACACATTTATTTGCTGTCAAAAATGCCACTATTGGCAGATACTCAGTATTTAAGGTCTGGCATCAGGGGTTAAAAGCGTGATTTGGACATATACAACTATCATTTGACGGCACAAGTACCCGCGCACTAAACCACAGTTGATTTTCAGTCTATTGAGCCAACCCCATTCATCCCACAAGTACTAGGTGCCAGTGAACCCATTCTTTGCCATGCAGAAGAGAAGCAAAACTACTCAGCTTTGTGTCCACGCAGCTCGGGTGGCTTTGCGCTTCTCTTTCAGGGGTGGTAAAGCTGTGGCTGGCAAGGCACTCCCATTTGGGACCAACTGGGCGCCAAGGCTGTTCCTGCAGCATTCAGCCACAGATATAGAAAAACACCATGCGGCTCCTCGCTGCATGAGGTCTGGGTGTTGCAGGGACCGGATGACAACACCCACAATGCACACTGGCACAGGAAGAGAGGAGGGAGGCGATGTGAGAGGAGGTAGGAAAGCAGCGGAGAGCAAAAAAGTGAGCGGAGGGATAAAAAGGAAGCTTAGCGATGCAGCCCTCATTTGCCACACCTAATCAGAATAACAATGGGTGCTTTCAAGTTAGAATAATAGAGATCCATCACTCATCATAATGGCTAGAAGCACGGCCTGGTCAGCCTAAATCCATACAGTCTGCCACAGGAACCAGGGGAGCTCATATAGTAGTCAGTCTGTGGACCGAAGGAGCGGCTAATAAAGGCATTGGCCTGGGCCACTGGACTGAAGCCAGAGGCGACCGGACAGTTTAACGAGCTTAGAGAAACCAGCGTTAGAAGAGAGCCGCATTAAATTCCACCACAGCAGTCAGACTTCACTTTTTGAGAAAACAAACTCAGTGAGGTGCAGACCGGTGTGAGCTTAGAGAAGTCCATCAAAAATTAAACAAGGCAGACAACTGTGCTCCAGTGTACCACCCTGTGCTGTGTTACTGTCTTGTATGTTTCATATTTACGGTCAGTTACAGTTACATTTGTAGGACTAACTGACTGTCAAAATACCAGGAACTACGTCCTTTACCATTTGAAAAAAAAGGCAAAACTTTTAAGAAAGAAAGCATGGCATGTTGGAGGAGACTTTGTCAGACTTGTACACAGACGTAGGATGGAAAAGAAGTGTTAGCTGCAGCCATAATCATCTTTTTCTGTCTTCTGGTATACATCAAGTGTAAGTGTACAGGAGCCGAGATGCACCAATCCAAGAACTGACTGTGACTCCTGCCTTTCTAGAGACTTAACCTCCATCATACAGACAACAACAGGCGCGGATGTTTTGATAAAAATCATACGCGGCCGGCTGCAACACCCGGAGACGCGAATCACTCAAAATGTAGTTAAACTACTAGTTAAACTGAGCGTAGTTCATTTCTCTAATGGCAAAACGATCCCACGAAAATTAAGACTTTGAGGCAGAAAAAAAAGCAGCTTGACCTGAGCGAGTCTAAAAGAAACAGAGTGCAGTGAGAAAGCGAGCAAAAGGCTCATTAAATACAGTGAAGATAATGGGAAAAGCTTCTTATTCAGTGCAGGAACTGGAGCCACTTCTGTGGTCATTCTCCACTGTGAGCATGAATGTGTGTGTTAGGTGGGATTAATTCTGGATGAGCAACGGCAGAGTCGTAAACATTGACCTTTCAACATAGTTCCACTGAAAAGACTAAAAGGCACAAATCCCACATTTATTCCCGAGAAGTAGGCTTTAATTCTGCGAGCGGGGGAGAACAGAAGGAGCATGATTGCGCCTTCAATTCTCTTCTAATTCTCCTCATTTCATTAAATTCTGTGAAAGAAAATAAAAAGAGCGGAGTGAGAGAACAGGGCGAGGGAGTTAAGGGAAGGGGCATTAATGAAGGCAGAGTGCAAACAGCAGGAATGAGGGGAGGGAGGAACCGGGGCGTTTTTGCTAATTGTTGGAAGGAAGTGGAGCAACACTTGCAGCGCCACTTCTTAAATGAAGCTGCACAGGGACATGATGGAGAGAGGGCACACACTCCCTTGACCTCAGTCTAATTACTGCATACCTTGTGGTGAATAACAGCAATTCTGCAGAGACTCGTGGAAGAGATGAGGACGGTGTGATGCCAGACGGCTGCCTCGTCCCTTTCATACCTCCCTGTGGTTCAAACGCAGCACAGCGCGGCTCTGCAGCCCGGGGGCAATGACAGCGTCTGGGGGAAGGTGTGTGTTCTACATTCTCCACTCTCTTCATCACCGGCTGCAAATGCACCCTTCCCTTGCATAACAGATACAGAGTTTTGAAAATTCAATAAAAATCCGCACCGAAGAAGGCTGATCTAGCAGCAGCCCAGAGCGGGATGAGTTTTCAATCAGCGGTCGAGTCAAAGATCTGCCTTCTACTACAAACACCGAGCTCAGAATGTCTGACTCAACCGCGCTGCGAGGATGAAGTCAAACAGGGCATATTTTGGACAACATATTTTCAGCGTGCACGAAACTCCTGAAGCATAAAATCAATGTTTAAAGAAACCAAGCACAGGGGAGAAAATAACAGCCAAGAGCCATGGGTTATTTAGAAGAGAGCGCGGACACAGTGTGGCCGACAGCCCAAAGAGTCTTCTTCATTTCACCCTGGCAACAGGACAGACGAGACAACCCTCGAACAAAGATTGATTTTAACCTCCAACTGGACACTAATTTTAAAAAAAACTGTAAAAATTGTTAATTTCACAAGTTGTGATATTCCCGAACATCCACACCTGCGCCCGAACGCAGCACAATCCAAGCATCTAGTTGGTCCGTCGATACTCTTCAAAGCTGTCACTCAATAACAGCTGCCGTGCTACATCTCACTGCGTAACGTCAGTAGAAACATGGAGGGATGATTAAGGGAACCGATCATATAATTAACCTTGTTTCCATCCTGCAGCCTCTTGGGCACGGATGCAGTCATTTCAATCAAAGGCGAGTCAGTGGCGGTTTTCTTTTCTCCTTGAGCATCACATCTTACTGATCCTTCACATCGCCATCCTTGCTGCAGCAGTGACCTGCAACACCCTTTGTAGTCGTAAATGTGTCACTTCAGGCCCGACGCAAACGTCAAGAGCGCGGAGCAAATGGGTAAAGATTAAGATTTAGAACAAAGGGCCTGACTGCTGTGAAAGTGTGACACATTTGAGAGATAAACAGTCCACCTGCTTGCCAAAAAACAGAAGACAATCTGACTGAGTGCATGCCAAGCTTCAAAGCGCTCCCACGGAAAACCAATTAACTGTACGCAACTGACAGCTAGCAGCAGCAGATCAATGTCCAGGTGGAGGTTTCATATCAGGTGGACTGTGAGAAGAAAGTCAAGCTTGATCACAGCTTGAAAATCAGCTGCAGAGTAAAAGTACTGTGCCACATATCATCTGAATTCATATATCAAATATTTTACCTCGCTATTAAAAAACCAAGAATGTGACAGTATTGAGAGTCGTGATGTGATTTATGTGTCTCTGATGGACAAGGTGGGACAAATATCCATTCTCGAATGAGCCAGCCGGGTTTACGGGTGAGACCTTGACAAGGTGGCGGCATCCCCCACTCACTACTGGCTCCAAATGACGTCACCAGAGCAAGATGGTGGCGCCAGTGTCAACATTAATTTGGCTTAATTTTTGCCCAGTAAGTGGAGACGCGTCATCCATCTTTATTTAAAGTCAAATCGATACAAGCCTCCTCCACCCAATTCACACCCAGCGCCCATGGGCCCTTCTGCTGAGCTCATCACAGCTCCTGCTCCACATCACATCCATCCTGATCTTCAGCCTTTGCTCTCCACCCCTTCACCACCAGTGTCCAATCGCCCAGACTCTGTATTTCCTCAACTTTTAAACTGTGCATAACATTAAATAAATGAATTTTCTTTAAGCCTCTTTTTCGATTAAGTCTCTCTTTTGGCTTCTTCTAAATGTGTCTTAGAATAGACAATAAGACCAGGGTGACAACTTAATCTCACGTCAACTTTTTGTGGCGGAGGGAAAACTGAATTTTTTGGAACAACGGAAGTTTTATTATTTTCCTGCACATAAAACCACCGGATCTGTCAAACCAATAATCATATCACCATGTCCTTTGTCATTTCTGAAGAAGACAGACAGAGACATCTAATGGTATCTAAAAACAACAACGGCTGAACAGGTTAAAAAAGCGAATCTGTTGCAGGATGTCGCAGCACATGAAGCATGAGCTCAAGCCCAAAGACGTGTCTTTCATCTGGTGGGCCGAGAAAAAACGCAGAAAACAGCAGAAAACAGCGGAAACTGTGGTTGTCAGTCGAATTAAAAGCAGAACTGTGTGAAAGGCCGTCTGTCAGCTATCCTCCCCCCCACCTTTCTGTGCTTTCTGCATCTATCGAGCATCAGGTGTGTCTCTTTGTCTCTCTCTCATGGCCACGCTGTCTTTCAGAAGGTCCCTCGCTCTCTGGCTGACAGTTAGGAAGGCATGAATAATGTTTGCCAGCACAGGGACAGACAGGCCGAGCTGCGCCGTCCGTCTCTTCATCTCCCAAACCTATTTAAATGCGCCTCTCTCGGTTCCCGGCGGACAACGGGATGAAATGAGTGCGTGAATGGGAAGGAGGGAGACAAAGACGAGGGGAAAGAAAAGCGAGATGGGGAGACAGTGCTGCATATGTAAGAAACCTCCCAGGAGTGATGATGTGAGCTGGCTTGAAGCAGCTGGAGGTGACCTCGCTGCAGGCAAAAATAACAGGGTGGAGGGTGCTTGCTAAAGGGAAGCTAAAGGCTAGTATAAGACTTGACAGGAATCCCAAAAACCTCAAAACTAGCCATTGGCCTCAAGGACATGAATCCTCAGTGTGAGACAGCAGAGTGAGACACGTGTCCAGTTTGTAAACTATTAGAAAACTGAGACAGTGGCAGGTTTTACTGGATAGACATGCTCATAATGTGTTTCACTGTTCCTTCTAGGATCTATAGCGGCCGGCGGTAAATCAATGTCTTGTTTACAGTCTTATTGCAGACTCTTTATCTTGTCACCAACTGCTGCTCTGTCAGCTCGGCTCTGTCTCTGCAGTTCTTGCTTGTAATCGATCGATAACGCTGCATTTTCAACAAGAAGCACTCAACACCGACAGGATTTTGATCAAATTCTGTTTTGTCTGTAAGGTAGCTGCAGTATCATCATTGGGTTCAATGGTCAAATTAAAGGAATGGTTGCAAAACACGCTTATCCACTTTGCTGCTAACGACCCCTAAAATCACATATCGCATTGTTTATAACCTAGACTAGTAGTTTTGAACTTTGGACAAAGCTAGGCTAGCAGTTTCTTCCTGTTTCTAGTCTTTATTGTACGCTAGGCTAACCACCTCCTGGCCAGTGTTTACGTTAGCATGACTGCCTATCTAGCTTGCTACCTACAGTTAACATCCATGGTGTTGAAAGGTGCACTGGGTCCCGTATCCTATCCCCTGATGTTGCGTATGCATGTCACTTAAGGGTCCTGGTTTGGGGGTCTGAAAACATGGTCACCATACTCTACCCTACCGCTCTTTTATTTCCGCGTCTACATTGACCATAAAGTGCTCAGGATGTTGCCTTTTTGCCTGGGACATGTACCTTTAAGTCTTATGGCACAGCATTGAATTAGCATGACGTCCTGCATTATGGACAGTTTTACAGGTTTCTCATTTTCATACGAATCAGCTGAGACAGAGTTTTCATCCAGCTCATGTCGTTCATGATAATTACTGCTGCTAGCTAGCAAAATCTGCAAGCAGTAAGAAATTAACACTGCTTTTGATGGCAAGTCTGACACCATTATCGTTGTTATCTGCATATGCGCATTGCTTGACTGGAAAGCCTGACAGGCGTAGCAACAAGTGCTCCTCCAACAAGGGAGGCAGCATGTTCGGTCAATCTTTTGTTGTTCATTGTCCAGCATTTGTAGAACCGATTAGCCTTGAAAAAAATCCATCTTGGTCCAACCCTAATCCACTCACAAACACACATACTGAGGTGAACACGAATGCAAATGCTTCCTCTCTCACACACACACACACACACACACACACTCATCGATGTGGAACAAAAAGACAAGACTGTTTGATCCTCGCCAAGAGACCGGCAGAGAAGGACAGACCAACCACCGCGGCTCTCAGAAAAGCTTTAATCGTTCCATATTGATTGCTCCTTTTTTGGTGAATCAGCAACAACTAGTGTGGGCTGAGGAGTTCGCTTAATATTCCCTTCTCTCCATGAGCAGGTCAGCCAATTTCACCCTCCCGTATGCCTTCGCTCCAAAATATCCCATTTAGATCTCATTTATATTCATACCACTGGCAGTTTGAGAGAGCAGGAATATTAACTTTTCCCTTATGAAATCTTACAACATCTCCCTCTACAAAATCTTGCGGTATCCAGGGGGTGCACCTAGTTGCACAACAGCAATCCTGAGCCACGTAGTGATTCATCGCGGCTTCACAACCCTGGTGTTTACTCTGGCTTCAGCATCTGCCCACAGGGCTGCTGGTGTCTGCAATATTTCTCTTTGTGAATCTGATTGGTTTTTGATAAAGAAGGGGCCCGAAGGAGGCTGGAAACAAGACTGCTCTACATGCGAGAAAAAAATTAAAGTTGACTACAGATGACAACACTGATTTGTTGCCGAGTCGAGGAGGACCACCTTATCTCCGGGACAAACGAGGTGTCATTGAGACTTGGCAAAAAAACATCACAGGGAGACGTTTTAAGACAAACTAACATTCCTGGTGTCACTCAATGTAAAACTGTCTACATACAATACACTCTCAGTAAATCATTGACTGTATAGTGTTTAAAAAACACAATACATGCACACCGACAGCATGTCACCATCGAGTGGATTCCAGCTCTTCAGTTAACAGATGAGCCTTAGATTGACTTTGTCTTTTAGCCATTCAAATTCACAGTCTCACACCGTTAAAAAGCAGCTTTAATCGCCAAAATCACCCATCAATCACCGAGCTATACGAGCTCCCTCTCCCACCACATTCTCACAGGTAAACACACATCCTCCAGCTCGTTCTCTAACTGTGGCCAACGTGTGGACACTGGTGCTGTTCAGACTGAGCGTAGGTGTGTTTGATGCATTCAACATACTTGCTCCTTCATTTAACGCACCAAGACTACCAGAATCATTAGTTCAAAGTTATCTGGAGTGAAATATGTTGCGCCATCTTGAGATTTTCACAGAATAAAATATTACACCTGTTCATGATCGCTGGCTCTGCCTCGTGCAGAAGCAATTAGTCAATGATTAATCGAGCGACGGAAAATCAACATGACTGGCTTGATGACTGATTTTACTGTCATTATTAAGTACAAATACTTAAAAACGAATTAGCTATGCTAGCCCCACGTCTCTAAGGATGTGACTGTTGGTCGGACAGTTGTTCCACCGGTTTGGTGCAGAACGAAACATCTGAAAATCTATTGGATGGATTGCCATGAAACTCGGTGCAGGATGAATGACTTAGTGGTTCTCTGACTTTTCATCTAGAGATTATAGGTCAGCATCATAATTTGTTTATGACGAATGAACCTGTTTACCATCTTTCCCAGTCTTTGGTTGCTCCTGTCCCCGCCTGTTTGAAACGTGTTGCTGCATCAAATTCAGAATAAACAGATATTTGCAAAAATCAATTAAGCTGATGAGGTCAAACACTAAATATACTGACTTTGTACTGTTTTCAGTTGAATATATGTCAAAAAAGATTAGCAAGTTATCACATTCTGACAACTTTTTTGGAGTCGGGGTCGTCTATGACATGCCGTGATAGGTCCTCTCAGAAAAGCTGGAAAAAGGAACAAAGCCACCGAGAAACAAAGCAGCTAACAGCTTCATTAAATGACACACTGTACATTCACTTAATAAGCCTGAGCAGATGCATAAAGGACACAAGGCTCCAAAACAGATACTGTATGTACACTCTGTCTCATTCATCTACAATTCATCGTAATGAAAAGGTAAAGGGTTCCTTTCTGTTCTCAGTTTCTTTGTGCTACACACACTATTCATTTACAGAATTTAGATAATGGAGAAGGTCATAAAGATTTCTTTCACCCTCTTTCACCGTTTAAAGAGAAAAACATCACTTGGCTTTCAATAAAGCGACGGCTTCACCGATTCTTTCAGTTAATGTGAACTGAATGCCACAGAGGCACAAACACACACAAATACCGAAGCACACATGCACACGTAAAAGTTTGCAGCCTTTCCATTTCTCAGTCCTTGGAATACTTGCCACAACAGATGGCTGTTGTTGACAAGGAGGGAAAGGTGGTTATGGGTGTGTGTCTTATCATTACCTGTCCCCAGAGGTGAGCCTGGCAGTCAGACAGCGTAACACAGGCAACGACAACAGGATCTCTCCACCAAACCTCTGTCAGGCATGATTGGACAGCATGTGGTAAGTGGTGCAAAGGCCCCAGGGACGCACTGATGCGAACACACACAGCAGCTCTTTATGGACGAGTGTGAGTCTGTATGCGTATCACACTTTCTCTGTTACACTTGCTGGTGCAACTTAACACTCTCAATGGGACCCTGACAAGAAGACAGATGGGTCTGACTGTACTGAGAATCATTACTGCACTCCCACGCAACAGTGTGTGTCTGACTCAACAAAACTTCTCAGGGATTGCCCATCTTTCAAACCCCCCAACAGACCAGTGACCAGTCCAAACTCATCATCACTCACATCAGTCATTCCATTACTTGGGCATGCGCCATTGACTTGATAGTGTCATAACATACTGGTTTTCCCTTGAGCTGTACTGGATGGCTGATGCGGAGCTGCTTTATGAATTGTTTCTTAGCAGTATGGATGTTTATGCTCCTGTGTGCAAGGCAATTTTATCTTCGGGCACAATAGGCTGACCTTAACCGTCAAAGGTTTCAGCTGATATAAATGACTTTATCCTACATATTTGCTCTGACATACAGCTTCCAGCCATACAGCATGCACTTCACAAGACAGTGAGTCATCAATTGCATGAGCAGTATTCATACAGGACGTTAAAAGACAACATGAGGCATCATTATGAAAGAGCACAGTGCTGCTTGTACGGCTGCAAGTGGACACTTATGAAAAAGCACCATAAGACAGAAACATGGACTTGTAATGTCAACATTCTTATGCATAATTAAATGTTTTGATCAAAAACAGAGCTACGACAGAGTGGATGATCTCCTTTAAGACTTTAACAAGTTATTTTCCAAAATCAAATGACTGTGCTGGCATAGTCGCTGCACACAGATGTTACCGCAAAGCCAAAGATGTGAGACAGGTGCTGGATACAAAGATCAGAGTACTATGAGCAAAACGGAGAGGAGCTCTTTTATTAGATTTAAGCTTTATTGGTCATGTTTTCCACCAAATCCTCAGGCAAACACTTGAAGACACCAGTTCTGGTTGAAAAGTCAACAATGAAGCCTGTCTAAATCCTATAAGGGAGCTCTGACTGCAGTATTTCTTGCAGAAATATCCTCATCACTCAGCAAAACTTGAAAACTTTTGCCAGAGAACAAGAGCCAAGTAATTGTTAGTACAGCATGTATGAAAGGCATCCTAGTGTCTCTGTTAAGACATGTACTATACCAGGTATCTGAAAGGGGATACAAGAAATCTTTATGACCTTCTCCATTATCTAAATTCTGTAAATGAATAGTGTGTGTAGCACAAAGAAACTGAGGGTAGAAAGGAACCCTTTACCTTTTCATTACGATGAATTATAGATGAATGAGACAGAGTGTACATACAGTATCTGTTTTGGAGCCTTGTGTCCTTTATGCATCTGCTCAGGCTTATTAAGTGAATGTACAATGTGTCATTTAGGTCGCTACTGAAGCTTTTAGCTGCTTTGTTCCTCGGTGTCTTTGTTCCTTTTTCCAGCTTTTCTGAGAGGACGGCAAGTCAGAGACGACCCCGACTCCAGAAAAGTTGGGACGCTGTGTAAAACATAAAACAGAATGTGATAACTTGCTAATCCTTTTTGACATATACTCAACTGAAAACAATACAAAGTCATTGATTTTGGTAAATATATATATAAATCTAAATATTCTTTTAGACCAAAAGTCCTCCTGCAGCTCAGAAAAAGACGAACATGTACATTTCCGTGACAACTGTCAAACTCCACTGCTAATAGGCTCATGTGACAAGACTGAAAGCTCCAGAACACCTACCAAACAGACCTGGAAGGGAGCTGACTGTTCTTCCAACTTTTAACAATGACTGGAGGTTAAAATTCAACTTTTGTGCATGTAACATTTAAAATGTTAGCACATTGGCATGCTAACCCGGCACGATAGATAAAAAGTCGGGGTGTCACTGAAGCCATCAGGATCCGTCCTCTTGAAAAATTAATGCCTCTAACAATTTCAAAGCTACCCGTCCAGTTCTAAGATATTTTAACTCTGGACCAAAGCCGACACTGCCAACCCTAGAGCCACGCTGTTAGCCATGGACAACCTTTTAAAACTAGAAAGGTCCTGCCATGAAGACTGCTGCCATTTTCTGCCTTGCTAAAGCTCTCCGTGCTCGGGCTGCTGTAATGACTTTCCCCAACACCAGCTAACACTAAGTGGGCACCTGGCGAGCACAATGATTGCCTTCGGCTGACCTGGAAATGTCTGCTCTTACCTGCACCCAACACCACTCAGCGAGGCTCAATCAGCGTACAGTTCACAGCCGCGACGAGGCAGAGCTACAGAAAGAGCTCCTCGCTGCAGTGACAGCCTCCACAGCTGGCTGCATTAATCCTCCACTGAAGCTGAAAGGGGAAGCTGAACTGGGGCATTTTGGTGTGTGTGAGAGAGGTGGAGGGTAAGGAGCAGGGAGTATGACGTGCAGCTAATTTATCTCGATGCTTCGGCAGCAACGTTTATGACTTCCGGAGAGTTCCTCGAGCAGATTATCCAAGGTAAGAGACTGAGATTCCTAACGCTCCTGATACACTTGCTTTTTACCATTTGGCAGCTGCAATGCGAGTGGTATTGTCACAAACTCACCCGCATGCTTTGTGTGGGTTGAAAAATATCCACTAAGCAGCAGATAAGGGTTGAATCATCCCTGGCTGACACCAGAATATCATTCTTGAGCTTCAGTTTTGTCCAGCAGAAACATAATGGCAGGACTCAACGGGGTTACTACAGTGCAGAGGTCCCCGTCCCCTCAGTAGTGACCAACCGGTTGATCTTAATGAAGCTCAGAAACAGCAGCAGCTTTCCGCCATCGTTGTTGTCATTTGTTCAGCTGACCTGACTTCACGTCCTCACATAGTAACCCACCGCTCACAGGCTTAACTTTGCAACTCCTTCACTTCTAACTATGTGCACAAGCATACGTATCTTAGTATACTTATTCTCTCCAAACGCTGCCTCCAATACCTCAAAACCACTGTTGTTTTATAATGATTTTGACAAGGGATTTGATGTGGAGGGTCCCTTCTGGCTGACACCTAGTCGACTTAGAAGGGCCAGTCAGGCGCCGATGCTGATCCAGTAGATAAAATCGTACACACGTTTGAAGTTTAAAGCACATCAGAGCTTGAAGAGGGTTAAAACTTCCAGCATTGACTTTCACTGTCATCATATCCACAGGAGCAGCGTTAGCCACAGGAAGTGGTCTCAGCCCTACATCATCCATAACGTCTCTCTCTAATGACAATTCACTGGGAGTGTGATTGAGCCCTCTTTTCTCTTATGTACCCATTAGTGTTTTGTGGAGATCCTAATTACATCCTAAATACTACAGGGCAGGCCTGATTGCTGGTGGCAATCTCATTTAATCCTCACCTCAGAGACAAATAAGAGAGCTAGGATTGTTGAGTGTAAAGGGGGATACAGCCCTAGGATTTCAGACGTCGTGAAAAATTAGAGCCGTGTTCGAGTGCGTGGAAAAATTAAGTGCTTAAATGCAGAAACATGACTCACGATCGCCTCTAATTACAGAGAAGATTGTAATGAAAGTTGTCAATTCAGACAAGAACTCCCAAGAGAAAGGGGACAGCACTTATACAGTGGTGACTTTAGTGAAGCGGCGGACCACTGCAAAGGAGAACTTGATGTATTATTCAAAAAGGCCACGAACAACCTTTGGAGATCGACCATGCGTGAAAACTGGACAGTGTTCTGAAAATAAAGCACAATTTGACTGTTTTATTAAGACGTACTGTCACCGCTCCATTCTAACCCCACATCTGAGACCGTGTTAGGTTGAACTGCTGGCAGGTTGTCTATTGGAAATGGCTTTCGTTAATGATGGATAAGTACACAAATGGACGGCTCAAATTCCTGACATGCCTTCAAACGGGCATGACATCCACAAATGAAGCATCGGTGCACAGATGAGTAACCCGGATCAGTTCACAACAAGCAGCTGTTCAGTGTGAGCGACGTCTTGTTTTACAGCCAAAAGCTTCACCTGAACTCACCACCACGTTTGCTGCTGATGTCAACAAACAGCTCAGAATTTAAAGCTAATAGCACCTTATCATTGCCGCTGGGTGCTGTTTTATCCTTTTAATCATATTTGTGCTTAGAAATGCAACCATCTTTCAAGAGCGCCCAACACTGGATGAGGAAATTACATTTTTCAGCTTACAGTCATACACTCCAGCAGTTCTAACAATAACCAATATTTATCTAAATCAAAGGACGGCTGCCAAAGTGATTTGTCGAGCATCTCAAAGAGCGAGTGGGAAAACAATGTTAAGTGCAAACACGGTGGAGGAGAAGCTCTGGTAAAATAAACAGAAAGAGCTGTTAATTCAAACACTCTCTGTGGATCCTTTACTGGAAAGGATTTTATTCTGAAGTATCACAGGAAGTGTTGATCTTATGTAGAAAACATTATGAGCGACCTCACTGCTGTCTCACGGTCAGAGTTACACAGCGTAAACCTGCAGCGTGAGGCGAACGTCAAACGTCCGGACACATAATCGAGGTCACAAGGTCGTTTCGTGACGAGCTGCTGAGCTCATACGACAAAGGTCAGTGTCATGATCTGTCAGGGCTGAACTGATTCACTTCATTAGCTTTATTAATGATTAATCTGCAGGTTATATTCTCAATTAATCAATTAATTAAACGTAATTCATATCTGTTTAATATTTATTTCTTTGCACTATTTGTACTTTTAACACTTCTTCTGTATATAAACAGTGCATGCTGCTGGTCATTGTTGCTCTTCATATTGTCATTATGTTTTTCTCCTACATGTTCTGTTTATTGTTACCTATCTTTGTCCTTGTATGTGTACGCATTATCAATTACTGATTCTGATTATTCTCCTTATAAACTGGGTAAACAGTAAATAACATCCATCATAATTTACAGATTCCACAATAAGAATGACAATCCCACAGATATTCAGATTACAAAGACATGTGAGTCAGAAAAGCAGCAAATCCTCACATTTGAGACACAGAAACCAGAGAACGTGAGCACTTGTGCTTGAAAAATGACGACTAATTGATCTATTAATCAACATTTAAGCTCTGCAAATATTCTGAGTTAAACGTGTTTTTGCAGCAATAACAGAGCTGTTACAGCTTTCCCTCATAACGGCACCAAGCGTTTCTACAACCCCAGTTCCAGGAAAGGTGGGACGCTGTGTAAGATGTGAATAAGAACAGAATGCACTCATGTGCAAACAAACTGTGTTTACTGACAACGCTTTTTACAAAGTGATCCTGAGTCCACGTAGTAACATCCTTTATCCAATCGTGTTCACAAAGTGGTGAACCTCGCTCCATCCTCGCTCGTGATCGACTGAGCCTTCCCAGGATGCCCCTTTCATACCCAATCATGATACTATCACCTGTCACCAATGAGCCTGTTTACCTGTGGAATGTTCCAAACAGGTGTTTTTGGAGCATTCCACATCTTTCCCAGTCTTTAGTCGTGTCCCAGCTTGTCTGAAACTTGTTGTTGCATCAGAAGAAGCAAATTCACAAAAATCAATGAAACTGCTGAGCTCAAACATCAAATATATTGACTTTGTACTGTTTTCAGTTCAGTTTATGTCAAAAAGTATTAGAAAATTTGTCGTTTTATTTATGTTTTACAGGCGTCCCAACCTTTTTGGAATCGGGTTGCACATCAAACTGCAGTATCTGTGTGCATTTCTAATGAAGTTTTCAGAAGCCCTGGCTCCAATATTAGTAAAAGTTCATTATAAAGAAACAACCCACCATGAAGCAAGACTTTAATTACTCATAAGACAAGTTTCCAGCAGCTCAGCGATGGACGTGTATCATCTGTCAGGCCTGATGAGCTGTGATAATACTGAAACAGATTATAAGAGTTTAAGTGCTGTTGAAATATAAAACAGCTGTTGTTCGCCACACTGCTGCAGGACACTGTGAAGTGTTTCTCCTCCATAATATTTACTTATTGTACATATCAACCATGTTAAAAACAGCTCGACACTGTAAACAACCGACGGGGCAGACATGAGCAGGGCAGCGGGAGAATATCAATCACTTCAGTAATCACTGGAGGATATAAATATTTCATGGAAAAAGTACAACATTAGTTTGATATAGGCTTGGCTGCCTTTTGAATAAATCCCTGGTGTGCTGCTCAACGCACACACACCGTCACACACACACACACACACACACACACACACACACACACACACACACAGTAAGACTTTGATCCAAAGCCTCTTACTGGGTTTTGCTGATTTTTCACCCCAAAATAAGAGCCCACAGATCCTCCTCTCAGTTCACAATGCAAGACACCCAGCGTCATTAGCAGCGAAGATCAAAGACACAGGCGGCCGGAGGAGTGTGTCCGTGACACAAGAGCTCCACATCCAGAGGGGGAAGTTGACAAGCGCTCGATGGAGTTCGGAGCCGGTGCGAGTTCGGGCGCATTTACATGAGTTGTGTGCACTTTCTAAATGCGAGAGTCAACATGGGTGTTCTGGCTGCTGCATGTTTTGCAATTCAAAAACATCTCCAACAACTATGGAGTCTTTGGACAGCGCAGTCCTGGCTTCATGAGCCTCCAGTGCAACCGCAGCACTCGCTTAAGCAACCCGCTGCACATCCAGCTCCAATAAAATAAAATAAAATAAAAAACTGCTATTCCTGCTGCGTCTGTGGCATTCAGTAACTGTGACCTTATCATGCTTTATTGTATTTTTCATTTCTCGTGACACCACTGTAATGTTAAAATAGGGACTTGGGGATTTTCTCTAATATTCATACAGTATCCTTTCCAAATCCAATTTAGTCCACTCAATGTAGCACAAATTGGATAATAAATATTGCATACTTAAATGTCTGCTTTGCAAAAAAAAAGTTACAAAATTACACGTGATTCAAAGGTTAAAAAGTCAAACAAGTTTCTCATGACTACAAGCAGCCCAAAGATTACACTTCCACATACACAATCACTGAGATTTACACATCCAGAGCCACAACGAACAAGTTTTCAAAGCAGTTATATTCCCAATTAATCGTTTGGTCATTGAAATGTCAGACAACAGCAAAAAAAGGAAAAAACTGTCCAAACTGACATATTAAAACTTCATGGTTTGGCTAAACAAACACTCTCAAAAACCCCAAAACATCAGATTACTTTGCTTTCAGACTAAGAAAACCAGGACGTGTTCGCGTTTAGAAGCTGAAACTAGAGATTTTTTGGTATTATTGTCAAAAAAAAAAAATGACATTAACTTTGTGTCGATGGACTAATCGATGCATCAAATAACTGTTTCAGCTCTGTGTACATAAATTATGAAGTATGTGATTGTAAAATATGTGTCTGTGATAATTAATATTATTGTTGACCATACCGGAGATGTTTGCCTGTAATATTGTGCTGCATGTTTTGTTTGTTTGTTTTATTGCTGCGTGTGAAACAGACTTGGTTTCAGCAAAGTGCAATCAAATATAATCTTATCCAATATCTAATCTAATCCAGTGTTTATGAGCTGTATTATACTTAGGTTATTGGATATCCTGTAATCTTGACCTGCGGTGGCTGCGTGACATTTAGAAATATTACAGTGAGTACACCGTCAATATGTGTTAAATATTTGTTATTATTAGTTATGTACAAGGCTGAAAGCACAGTTTTAAACGAGTGTGTACTTGCAGCATGTGCAGTGCTGGAGTGTGTATTTTCTGACTGCCCCAAATGTAACACACCCCCTTAAAAAGCGACACATAGCAACAGGACCCACAACCAAAACACGTCGAAAACACCTTTTTACAACAACCACTGTGGAAATAATATTAAAATGTGGGTACGGAAGACTTGCGACAACACCAAAAACACATAAAAGTTCATTTTTCCGACATAGTTTGTGTGTAACACCGAGCAACGGGGAGTATCAGTGGAGGAGACAATAGCACTGCTGTCAAAACACCAAACCGTGTCAAAAAGCTAACGGTTTTCCGGGAAAAAAGATGTACGAAATGCGGGAAAGTTGGTGTGAAAGCTGGGAAAACTCACCTTGTTTGACACACTTGAGCCGGACGGGGTCTTTGCTGTGTTTGACCACAGCATGGACGTCCCTGGTGGTGAGTCCAGCCACCGGGGTATCATTGACTTCCAGCAGGAGTTCATCCTGGTAGAGTTTGCCGCTGTGGCAGACCGCTTTGCCCGGGAGAAGCTCGCCGACAACCGGGAACTGTCCATTCTCCGCGCCGCCCTTCAACTCCAGCCCCAGCTCCCCCTCCTCATTCCTGCAAAGGACACTCTCGTGGACTTTGTTAGTCCAGTGGTTCTTCCTCTTCTTCAGGCTCTTGGACATGGCTCAAACAAGGGGAAACCACATGAGTGCGGCCGTGGAAGAAGTTTTACCGCTCGCTGAAGTGCCCGTACGGCGGTGATGCGTCCACTTTCAGCAGTAAACGCCAGTTGTATCCATGTCAGCGCACACTCTCTCACGCGCAGCAGCTGGATCATCAGTCTGCCTTCGCATTAACTGAGAGCTGCTCAACTTGTGGTGCCTTCATGTGCTGCCTCAAAGGTCGGGAAAAAAATGTTTCGCGTACAATAACGACCCGGTGAGGAAGTAAAACTGATTTATATTTACTATCGTGACAATATAAGAATGTCAATTATTATATTTTATTGTTTTTAACAAATTACGAGGTAATTAGGATGGACCAGGGGTGAGCAGTAAATGAAACTAAAAAATATAAAAATCTTATGGTAATAATGTGGTAATAAATGTCTATAACTAAAAATCTTTGTATAACCATCTTTCCATATAATATGAACAAAAACTAACTTTCAGCACCTGCAACCAATTTGAAAAAAAAAAGACTTTTACAAGTTTGTTTTTGTAATGTTGTGTTTTTGTTGTAGTTTTGTAGCAAATAAATAAACCACTGAATCATTACAAATTTAAATTCTCAGTCATTTTATAACTGTCACGGCACCACACATTCTCCTATGTACCTTAATTTCCACCATAACAATGTTAAAGGTGCCAAATGTATTTACAACTCCTGAACTCCTAAGTTTAAAAATTTACGAGGGGCGCCTGAAGGCAGCACCCAGCTCCAACCAACCCAACTGACCCGGATGTGAAGGCTGGAGGACGAGGAGAAGGAGGAGGAGAGAGGCAAGGCTTTTCCCAAATCCAGTTTTCCATGGAAAAAAAGGAAAAGAGGCAGAGCAGCGGTATTTCCACTGGCATGGCAGCAGAGCAGCAATAATGAGGGTTTTTCTTCATACCACAACTATGTCTCTTCTTTTTCACATTTGCTAACGGACACTTAAAATGTAAAAGAAGTGAGAACTAACAACCACGCCGGATGAATGATTCCACAACACTTGATTTAACTTCAGAAGGTTTGATCAACTCAAACAGCTTTTTTTTTTCAGCTGCGTTGTCATTCCTCTCCCCTTGAATGTGGGACTACATCAGTTCATCAGTTACAGACTATTTCTGGCTGGACAAGGACCCACAGAGGTCACCCGATTCAAACACTTTGCTGCTAGAGAAGCCTTTAAAGCACATTTTCATGACTTTTGTAACGATTTATCCTCAGGTGAACTCGACAGCAAGAGGTTTTATTTCCTTGAACGCCCTCAAGGTCTTTTGTGAATGAAGAGTTTGTCTTTTATGAAACACTTTCAAGGGCAGCGAGTATTTCTTGGCTGAGCTTCTCATTAAAGATATTACAATTTCACAAGCATATTATGCTCCCTCTGACGGCATTTGTGATACACACACACTCGCTCTAATAGTTTTGTCATTCGCCAGAAGAAATGGCTGTGAGAGGAAAATCCCCTTGTGTTTATCTCAAACTGGAGGAAAGGGACGTAAAGCAAATAGAGAATTGACTGACGATAATCCATCTTCAAACAAATGTGTGTTGTTGGTATTTTCCTTCATGGGTTGACATCTTTAAAACTTCCAATCTGCTTCGCCTCCTCTTGCGCTGTTACAGAGCTCATTTTCAGTAATGATAGTTTGCTGCTTTATTGCCGTAATTGTACAGATATACAACGATAATAGCTACGCTACATTGCAGTGTTATCTGTCGTAGAAAGTTAATCCATTTTGAGCCTTAAAATCGTGTTTTTCTCATAACAAATGAGAAATTCCAGTAATGACTTGAGATAAGTGCACTTGCTTCTCACACACAGTCGTCTTCTGGTGTCATTGATTCCGCCTTGTTCGAAGATGTTTCTAGAAAATTTACAAACTTGTGTAAACAGTGGAAGGATTACAGCGTGCCGCCTGCTAATTATTAGGATTTCTCATATCATAGAGGACTAAATGTTGTTTTAAAGCCAGATTTAAAAACATGGTGGAGATGCTGGATCCTGCAACACGTCCTCATACCCAAACGACTGAATAGGTCGACTGCTGATGACTCCCAGAATGACATATATGACCACTGGAGACCAGCAACAGGACTGGACCTTCATTACCAAAACCATCACACCGTCACACCAAAACTACTTGAAGGAGAGTGAAACACGTATTAACAGCTGAAAGGCAACATGGTTGAAGGCCAAAACAAAAACGCTTTGTTGGAGCCAAAATACATTTTTGGTTATTTTTATTTATTCAAATGAATCATCTGGCCTTGCTATGACGTCATGTCAAATTTAAATGGTTGCTATGGTTGCTCCTGTCACCTGTCAATCTCAGTCGGTTGCTATGGTAACTGATTTATACCTGGCAGTGATAGAAGTCAGGTGGGGGTGCAATGAGTGGGGAAGCAAAGAGTTTTCGACCATGAATACGTTTTTTTGGTTTTTATGGGCTGTGAAGGTCGACATTCAACAGCTTTCGTTTTTTGGAATTTTATACATATTTTTCTCTTGATATGCAAATAAATGGATTGGCATATCCAAAGAGAAATATAACTCTGGACATTGAACTTTATGGACAGACACACGCGTCAAACAGTAGAGCTATAAGTATAGGCTCTACACGCTTTAAAAGCTAAAGATAAAGCTAGTAAGCTACAATGAGTTGGGAATACTTTATCAAAACATTACCTCAAGGTAATGTATCATATAGGTATCAATACTCCTAGTTTCATTGATTTATCTGCTGTTGACCCAGAAGAAGTCAGATTTAAAGGCACAGTTTGACATTTTGGGAAACAGTTTTCATTTCCTGCTAGCTGAGAGTTACAAGAGAAGAACGGTGCCACTCTCTTTTCTGTATGCTAAACATGAGGCTGGAGCCAGGAGATGGTTATCTTAGCTTAGCATAAAAACTGGACAGCTAGCGGACAAAACCCAAAGTGTAAAAACAACATTTGTGATTTAATGATTAAACTATTTCGAGAGCCAGGCTTGCTTCTTCCCAGTTTCTGTTATTCATGCTAAGCTAAGCTAACTATCTGCTGATTGAACTTCATCCAACTGTCAGCAACAAGGTGAACAAGCTTATTTCTGAAAATACTGAGCTGCTTCTTTGAGTATACTCAGTGCAGAAATCTTGGAATCTGGAATCAGCCTGTCAAGAAACCATCATGTGTGCGCATTTAAATGCAGAATGTGAACCCCCGAATTCCCAGAACAAATACACAGAGGATGCCTTCAATGTCCTCAATTGCAGCTATGGCCCTGCTTCTAACTAAGTCTATTTGCACCTCAAGAAAAAGGAGGAAAAAGCAGACATCACAAAGACAGAGCTATAAGACCATCAACTCAACGTCAGCACTGACTTGCAATCAATTTCCTCCTCAAAACAACTTTGCTGTCCTTGAGTCGTGATGACAACAACAGCGACAGACAATGCATCATTTTCTCCACCCCGGGATTTGGAATAAGTGCCTCTGCATTCCAGAGGTGGGAGCACTGCATGCAGACTTGGAGTGCAAATTAAAAAAGGGAGAGAGAGAGAGAGAGAAAGCGAAAGAGAAGGGGAGTATTTTAACAAGGGCAGGAACTCTGGAGGCAGTGTTTGAACAAGGAGAGGAATGCTCTGCGCGTGGCAGAATAAGTGGCGGGGAGGAGGAGAGAGCATCAGCGGTGCAGGGAATGAAAGGGCTGGAAAAACAGTGTGGGATTAAACTGTGCGAGATATGCTGGGTGGGCTCGGGCCCGGCACAATGAGCCCATGAGCGTGGGCTGATGAGAATACCACTACTGAACATAATGTCTGTGTTTGGAGAACAACATTTTCACAATCCCTGTTTATAATTCTTCTTGGAAACGTGACACAGTGCACACACGGCGGCTTCGATTCCTGCCTGCAGATTCATTTTGCAGGAAATCGCTGTGTTCAGCCATCAGTCACATCTACGCGACCAGATGGGAGTTCATTGGCTCAGCCAGCGATGCTGCCCCTGGGATTGCTACGCTGCTCTGCTACATGATGTAATGGTTATGACAGGCCTCATTGCAGGATAATTAAAGCTGGTCAGGAATAAAGCGAAATTGCCTGGTGATGGCCTCCGCTGCCAATGAAAGAGGAAGTTATTATCCACTTTGTTTGAGCGAACACTGCCATTCCAGCTCCAGCGGAGCCATTGTTGCCCATTTGGCTGCTTGTTTTACAATGTCGCACTTGATACAGGGTTGAATGATCGAACAGAAGCTGCTCTTTCCACGCCGGCAGTGTGGTCAGTTTGTCTTATCCGGGCCATTCCATCGGAGGCATCTGACCTGCTTATTTCGCTGCCATCTGCTCGACCTTGCAGCCCACAAAAGGTCCAGACCGTCACTCTGTATCTCCCTTTGCTTGACTCCCGAGGATGAAGGGGTGCCAAGAGATGTGCAACTGAACCTGATATACTGCCAGCAGCATCTCTGGCTTTGTTGGGACTGGAGGAGAAAGGTTGGAGACACTGTACAATGTGAGAAAGTGTGGAGGCAAAAGAAAGTACATGGCAAAGAACACATCCACCCATACATTCATTCACTCATTCTGTTTTTCATGGTTTGTTCAGGGTCCATAAAGATGCAGTTTTTTGGGAAAACAGCAATCACTGCATTTTCAAATGAGTTCTTTATATCTACAGATGGAGCTGCTCCTCTTCCACGGAGTCCGCCATGTTCTACGGTAGTCCAGAGGAGACAAACCAAACACTGACTCTAGAGAGCACTTTTCACAGTATATGACACAACAGAAACATGACACATCTGTTAATATAATGTATGAATAAGGAAGGTGAAGAGACGTTTGAATCTCCGGAAACTCCGGAAAAAGTTCGCTACCTCAGAACTTATTTGAAAAAGGTGTTTCCGTCTCCCATTAATATTTATTCTTTGCAAGACTGAGCTAGTTTTTCTTTGAATTTTGCCGTTTGTGATGTGATTCTTCAAAGTGCACATAAAAATACGTTGGTGAAACTAATAAGAGCCGTCCTCCCCTGAAGCTGCACTGCAGGAAGCTGCTGCTGAATTAGTCTGCACGCACCTCGTAACACTTCCAGGAAATCAAAGAACTTCAGGGTGGAATTCAGGCTTCTGTCGACCTGCTTTGATTTGATTGCCCTCTGCACGATTATAATGACGTCTACCTTCAGCTATGACCACTGTCGTGATTGTCTCTCTAATGTCTGATTTTTAATTTATGTCCTCTCTGGGTTTTTAAGCAGGATTCTAGAGGAGACCTCGGTCTGGCTTTCAGGAAACCACTTGCACGTCCTGGTCTCTCAGCTAACATTCAATCAGCATCCCCGGCCTCAGCCTCCCTCCCGCCCTATCAGCTCAGACAGATAAGTACCTTTTCCCACGGTGAGGGCTTTTAACTGCCTCGAAGCCGGCAAAGAGTCCCCCCGCTCACTTCTGCACAACCAGGCAATACTTTCCGCTCACTGGGGGGAAGTGACATTCCCACTATCTCGGTCAGTCATCTGTCTCCACCGGTCGGGCTTCACAGGGTCCATCATCCATCAGAGGGGGAGCGATGACACTATTGCCATGCAATCAACAGCATGACAGCTTGATAGACTTTCACAAGCCACCTCTCATATCCCGTCCAAAGCGTATCTGACAAACCAGCAGAGGCAGGTCATCAAACTCAAAGATAGCAGCTTTCACCGTGTTCGAGATTAGGTCCAATATTTTCTCAAATTGAATTGTAAGCTCCTTTATCTTCTCATAAAACTGGCAAATTTGTTAAATAATAAGGGATTTATTTGTCTGTGTTTTGGGTTGGCGGATGGATGTGAGAATAAAACACATTCAAATGCAGGAATATGCTGTTTCTCAGGCGTTATGGCTGCAGGTGTTTGTTTTTTTTCTCGCTCAATAAAAGCATAGCAACAGCCTCCCCTGCATATGCACAGCGACGGTGTTTGTGCAGATAATGCCAATATAATGTGATATTTATTTTACGCTCTCTTTATCTTATCTGCAACTTCGATGGTATTAGCGTATCAATGAATCAATCAATGGAACGATAAATGCTCAATTTCAGACCACGTGTGCGTTCATGAAACATCTAAATCACACATTCATACCACAAAAACCTCAAACTGTAAATTTTCCCTGCAGCACAATCATCATATCTTTGAAGTGTAACGTGTGCAGCCTCTGGTTGGGCTTATCGGAGCGTTAGTTATTCTGCTCCTCTCCAATCTGTGCATTTATACATTTATACATAAGGTGTCTTATCACATGTGGGCACATTTACGCTGTCAGACATATGACTGGCATTGCCAAACACTGGCACGCACAGTAACACCTTCATGGCATTAATATAAGTCACTGTAAGACCACAGCTCTGTAGACCCGCTACATACACACAGGAGACGCTGATCTGCCAGACTTCTATAGAAATTTTCCACATTTAAGTTCTTTACATCTTACATGTGACAATTTGGTTTCACCAAAATCTGTAACTTCTGTTTTATCAAGCACGCTCACATCTCCCGATCTGCCATATTTGGAATATTACAATCCAACGTTACTGCATCAGACCCTCAAAGAAAAGCTGTAGCATTTGCAAGTCTTTTAGCTCACCGGTTTAAGAAACCTCCTTTCTTTTAAATACAACAACAAACAAGACCTCAGTGAAAGGATTGGTGGAGGAACATTGGCAGATAATTCATGTGTCATGTAAAATAGCTAAAGGAATTGACAGCACATGAAGCTAACACACACTAACTGAATGTATTCAGTTGATGTGAGCGCATTGACTGCAGGTGCTGTTATTTTTTTAATTGACTGTCACAGTAACGTATCAAGCAGCGCGTCATCTTTTATTGGTTTCAGAGCTCCATCATGCGCAGGTATATTTGCATTGTATACGAGTATTATAATACAACCCTGATTCCAAAACATTTGGGACTAAAATAAAAACAGAACACAATCATTTGCTGACGAACTGTTACCGGCACTTTCCTGAGCCCGTGTAGAAATATCCTCCATACAATCATGTGTTCACACAGCTGTGAACCTCGCTCCATCCTCGCTTGTGAACGACTGAGCCTCACTGCTGGATGCAGGACTTCTCAGTCTAATCTGCATTCTGGATTCTGAGCAGATATTTGGGCACTTTTTTCACACTTGTTTTATGAAACACCTCGTCATGTTTGATTTGATCGAAAGCCCTACAGCCATCGAGAAAGTTCTGAGTGGAATTGTGATAAATGGCAAAGATTAGAGCAATAATTCATAAGTCTGTGCCATGCTTATCGTTTGTGGAGATAAACAACCCACAGCTGTCTGCAATTCTCCCAGTCACCTTGGACAGGATGCTGTCTGGTGGCTGTATGGTTATTCGTTTGACCTGTTTTATCTTCTGTGGCAGGAAATAACAGCACTTTCATTGTCTCTCTGCAGATGTATCCTGACTGCTCTGAGCTCAAATAGTGGACATGTAAAAGGATTTTTTAGGGTTAAAATTCATGTCTGCCACTATAGAAATGCATGATTAATGAGCAGCATCACACAGTTAAACCAGCAGAGTTGCAAAGCAGGGGAGGCTAACTCAATTCTCCCATTGACTTCCAGATGGAGCACCTCCACGGCTTCAATGAACACAAAAGTCTCTCATCAGCTCAAAAGATGAACAACGGCATTAGAGGTTCTTAAACAAAAAGGCAAAGATACAGGCCTGTGTACATAAAAGCTCCAAGAGAGAAACAAACTACGATTCCCAAGGTGCATTTCGACAAGAAACATCCAATCACTGAGCTTAAAAATTCTCTCATGTGCACTCGTTTTGGATTGTTTGGCAACTATGGCCACACTTTTTAACAAATTCACTGACACAGCACTTCACTGCCTCTCTGATTCGCTTCTCCTGCATAGCAATGGCAGCTAAGGCTCATGGGTAATGTAGTGCTTAGACCTGTCTGCCAAACAGAACGCTGAACCTGATTCCTCAGAAACAAAGTTCAAACTGTTGGTACTTCACGTATAGTTAGATGTTACCACTTTTCTTCTTTTACTGATGTAACTCTTTGAATGCAGGACTTTTACTTGCATCATAGTATTGTTACACTGTGGTATTGCTATTTTTGCTTGCTAGAAGTAAAAGATTTCAGTGCTTCTTCCACCACTGTGATAAAATGATAGAAAACTATATTACAAATAATTACAACCCACTAAATTATAATGAGGTGAAGCTGAATTTCTGGGAAATAAAGCAGCATTCTATAAGATTTTAAAAGCCTATTTTTAACCTTGAATACTTCAACATATGCACGTCTCTTCTTTAACGGACACATTTCGCTGTGGGTGTTTCATTGCAGTCTTGCATAATCCCAAATTTAAGTCAGGCCATCAGCGATGTTCTTTAATCCACCACGCAAACATCAGAGCACCGTGGTTTAGGACTTAAAATACCCTTACAACTGCTGAGACAGAGGGGGCATCCAAAGTTCGAGCAGCGGGCTGAGAGGTCAGGTATCGCCTGCAGCTAGCGGCACCGACGACACCGGCTCTGTGAAGGCAAGAGGATTAAGAGAGTAAAGTTGATCTCAGTGTTTCGAAAATACCAACAGAGGCGGGTTGAAGAGGTGAGCTGAGCCTTCAGTGTCCTTCTAATTAATATTCACACCCTGTGACTATACAAGCTAGTGCCCCCTTGCCCTCCCTAGTCTCCGTGGTTAAAGACAGATCTCTTCCCCTCCAGCTCGGGGACTGTCTGAGCCTCGGTCTGCCGCTGAATGATTGGGCGACCCCGGGCCGAGCTTTTCCCAGAGGCCTTTTCGGTATTCTGTTCACAAAGCCCCGTCTAAAGACCCTCATTGATCAGCGGCTCCTTAAGATCCTCTCTTCCCGTTTAGTGAGGAGTAACTGTTACATCAGTGTCACGGAAAATAGATAAACAGTGTGATTTATGAGGGAAAGGCTGGATCACAGCGACACTGTGCTCCTTATTTTATATAGTTTAAGTGCAGATGCAAAAACAAAAGTCAGTGGAAATGATTTGTGCTTCAAAGACGGATATTATGTCTCAGGTAGAGAGCTGAAACTAGCTGTCAAACACTTCTCACGGCCTTAATCAGACGATGGCGCTTGCTCTGTTGTCATGGAGACAGTTATTCATCATGTGATTCAAGGATGAGATTTTGACAACAGGTGGTCATAATACATCTCTGAGCCGACGCTGTCTTAAACATCCTGTGAATGGCTTCCTGATCTCGTGCTGTGACGCTGTTTGTTTCTGGTGTTTGTTCAGCTATTATCCATAATCACTTATTATCATGTCGAGGCTTTACAGTCTGACAGTTAGTTCACACTGAAGGAAGCTGAGCAGCAAAGCTCAGGCGAAATCCAGCTGGTTAACTACAGCTATTTAGAAAAAGTACAACTACGACTTTGTAAAACATAACACAAAGAAGTCACACGGCAGCAAAAAATGCTTTATTATTATTTATTATAAAAAGAGCCCACTTTTCACAGGTCATACGTAAAGCAAAATAAATATATAAATCCATAAGTTAAGTAAAATATCCTGGTATTCATGAGAGGGAGCAAGGACTGCCAGCTTTGGTCTCCACACAATGTCTATCAGTCAGACTTCCGCAAACTAGAGGATGCAGGATTGCTCAGGTAGCCAGGTGACTTCTCTGAACACTTAAAAAAAAGGAATAATCAATACTAACTGACATCTCATATCATCTCAGATACTCTTCTTCACAGCATCAGGGTGAAAGAAACGGGGGCAGGGCTGGTCAAATCATTTGTTTCTTTTTATGGCCCAAAATTGTTTGCAGTGTCAGTCGTTAAAGGATCAGAGTGCAGGATTTTGGTGAATATACTGGCAGAAATGTAGTATAATATTCACTAAAGTATGTTTTCATTACTGTATAATCACCTGATAAAAAGAACCTTGTGTTTTCATTAACTCTGAATGAGCTCTTTAATCTACATCCTTACCATTAACAACACCAAAAATCACTAAAAGGTATTTAACTACTTGGATCACTGAGCAACTGTAGTTGAACAACCAGACGACCAAAGTACTTCAAAATGTAGTTAAACTACTAGTTTAATTACATGTAGCTGATTACTCTCCAACACCGGCAGCTGAGACATTTCCTGTGCTGTAATAATGAAGCTTTCAGGCTCATCTGGTGGAGCGGCCTGCCTTCAGACACTTTAGGACTCAATACAGCACAAAATCATTCAAAAAGGAGGACTTTAGTTTAAGGAGTTTCTCCTTGCAAATCACTGGAGCAGCTGATTTGATGTTCACCAATTAAAAAAAAAAAAGAGACAATTGAGCCAACCCCAGCGGCTGATGAAGGCAACAACGTGTGTCTGAACGCTCAGGGAAACTTCCAACAAGTGGACCTTGCGCTGAGAAGCTGTGTCACGCTGCACTTGTGTCGGTGCGATGCTGAAGGTAGCAGCTGGCTTTGCCTCTGAAACCGGTGAACTGATGGTTCACATTTTTATTTTGTTGAAACAAAGGCAGACAGCACAGGCCTTAACGGGCCTTTTCACAGCCGACACTTTGACATGACATGGTGGAACACAGGTGTTACTAACGACATTAAAGCTGCTCTGTTCTATTCAAGCCATGGCGGTGTGACGGTGAGCCTTCATGCACAACACCAGGACCTTAATGTCATTATTTACACCTGTGCTGCTGTGACATGTCAAAGTGCTTCATAACCTTTTGCTGAGATCGACTCTGCTGCCGCGTTTTCATGCTCTTGTAATATTCTCTGCAGAATGCAGTACTGGATAATTAATTTCTACCACATTTCCAACACGAGACGCCAAAGCACGAGGCATCGCTGTACACTCTGACCACCGTGCTGCTTCACCTGAAGGTTATGCTCCCTACAAAAATGAGAATTTCCACCTCTGATATCAACCAAGGCCCTCAAATCCCCTTTAGACTAACTAGCATGACCTACAAAACTCCAAACCACATCCTCTCCAAACCTGCCACATTAATCAAATACCTTATTTTTATTCATCACTCTGCTCCCATTTTCCCTCAAGCCTTTTTGACAAGGTGGCACCGAGCTCACTGCACTCCACTCTACGCACCTCCTCTGTCATGCAGATGCAGCCCACAACTTAATTATTCATCGCCAATCTATCCGTTAACAGCAGCCTACACTGCAAGTCGCTCACCCCGAGTCAATAAATATTCTCTTTGCTAAGATTAGAAGATTTTGCCTGACCTAGATATTAAATCAAGTTATTGTTCCAGCTCTGTCATGCTAAATTTTCCCTGACAGTGAAGGGAGAGAGAGGAGGGGAGAGGAGAGAGAGGGTGAGGCGATGGATGCTGACTTAAAGGAAAGCTTCAGTTCAACAGTGACCCCTGCTGTAGAGTGCAGACTGGTTTTCCTTCCCTCAGGGCCGGCGGCTCACAGGCCTCTTCAGTTCAGAGGGGTGGGCTTTGTGTGGCATCAAAGTGGCCACTTCTCCACGCTGAAATACTCAGAGGTTTGTTGAGAACCTCTCCTGCCTGTGACTGTTCATATGCAAGGGTCCACACCTGCTCTACGGAGGCCCGACAGTGCCACAAAAAAAAGAAATGAAAAGACTGAATGCATAAATTGATGCAGAGAACAAAAAGGGAATGAATGTGTTCTGCAGGGCTGGAGCTGCAAGGTGATCATGTGATGTGTTTAATACACCTGCGTGACATCACAGATTACTACACAAGCTGTGAGCGCTAACTTTTTAGCATCTCTGCTGTCATCTGTGTAGCAGTGCCCACTGTGCCTTTGCACAAGCTTGATGAAGCATGGAACTGCACATACTTTTACAGCTTGGGTTTGCAGTCAGCAACACAAACTTATGGTTTATTTTTTCCTGAAATAAACTGAAGAATTGAAAAAAAAAAAAAAAAAACATTGTCTTTTTTCATGAGTTTTCAACTTTCAATTCATCAAAGACCATGAGTTTACTCGCAGTCAATCATCTGTCATTCGTATTAATGAATCAAAGGTGGAAATAGGAATAAACTGTGTCTTTAAGTGAAAAGTCTTTAATTATTCCATCTTCCCATGAGCCAGCAGTGGGAATTAATAACTGTATTTTAATGGGAAAAAATATTTAAATTGGACTTTTCATTGTTTGGTTCACTGAACATTGTGTCATTTGACATTTATTTCCATAAATATATTTCTGTTTTGTGCTTTAGTTTGGAGAGAGCTTTCTTCATTTAAAGACGTGTAATCCACCTGAAATTTAATGAGGTTCAACAAAGCAACAACAGGAACTCTGACTGGCTAAATAGTCTTTAACATAGGACTGAAATGCTAACAGAACTGATCAATCCACAGTTCGGTTTTAAAATACATGCACATATTTAACAAACAGACTTTTGAGTGCTTGAGTACAGCCTGTACAGTCCCGTCCTCCTCTAATCGTGCACGGCAGTGCAGTCACCTCCAGAGTACCTCAGGAATGCAGTGTGTCCCAAAACCTGCTCATCCACAACAATCCAGCCCTAATCCTCACCTTGACCATTTGTCTGAGTGACAGGCGTAATCTTTGTTCAAGGGTGGCAGGCTGCTGGTTTTGGAGGATGGTGTGGGGGTTGTAGCAGCTGTCCATGCCATGCCAGAGGGGCCAGGCCCATACAGCTGCAGCCTTGTCAGTGCTAGCAGCATGCTTTATGCTCCCCGTTGCAGGGAAGAGTAATCACTGGGTCTGCAGCAGCAGCAAAGATTTAGCAGTCCTCTTACCTTCAGCCGAAACCGTCAGTCACTCAGAATAGAGCAGCTGCCTGGAGGCTGCCAGTGGAAGTATACATCATGCACCTATCATATCCTCCTCCTGCTGCTAACCACTATTACGCCTTATGAATCAGAGTGTCAGGGGGAAATATTCATGAAAGGCAATTAAAATAACTAAGAGATCCATCAACCATAAACACAGGAGTTGACAAGATTACCATCTTGATGAATATTTATCACGAGGAATGGCAAGATCAAAGGGTTTCTTCCCTGCTAAAGCGCAGGCAGACCGCTCGCAGAGATGTGCAAACGAAAAGAAAAATACATCATGGTGTTTGCTCAGTGACGAATTTGTTAAATGATAAGGATGTTGGTTTAAATAGACACTGGAGGATTGTGGGTAGATATGGCTGCAGGTGGAGGAAGGGTGTTCAAGGGAGCCCTGACTTAACTCCTGCAGGCTCCAATGTATTTAGGAATAAAGCCCTAAAGCTGAAGATTTTCTCTGGGCTATGGCAGACAGATAAAACAGAGCAAACTGTGTTTAAAGTACTTAACGACGACTCCCAGTGATGTAGAACAGTCCTCAGAACTGCTCATGTGAGGACGATTTAAGAACCTTAAGAAAACGCTGCGTGGTAATAAAGTATATGATGCGTTCAAGGTACTATCAGGAAGTTCTGACATCTCAGACGAGGCGTTTCAAGCTCAGCTGAAACTATGCAATGCTATTTATTGTCTGCGTGCGTTTATTGGTTATCATTTCTGAGCATGTTGTATTTTCAGCTTTTCTCAAACGTCCTTTACTGCCTTACTTTTGATTGTTTGATGCAATTCAGGCATGTTTTTAAGAGAACATTCGCTGTAAATCAAAATTAATATTATTATTATTACTGTTATTAATATTACTATTATTTACCCCAAAACAGCCACAGAAGGTGGCTGTACCTTTTCCACCTCTGTATAACGTCTGCAACTCTCAGTTGCATTCGACTCCGACATCCTCCGCCAATCAGAAGGCTAGAGCATCCAGAATGTTGCCTTAGAGGCAAAACACAGGGCGAAGAAGGGCCCACAAGACTCGCTGCTCATAAAGCTTATTGCTGTGAATGCTGGGTAATAACTGAAGGCGACCTGGAAGAGTGCATGAACATTTTTATCGACTCAGATCATCTCATCTGGATTATGGCAGCTGTGAGAGGACACTGTGATTTTAGTAAGTCGTTAAAACTGACAAAAATAGGATTTTGAAAGATGAGGGAGGACAGAGGAAGTGCTGCCCTTGTGTTGGACTCATCATCAGGTGCCAACGAGCAACTCATTTAAAGGGCCACTCCACCATTTTTACACATGAAGCTCAAATGTGAGTCCACTACAAGCTTGCTGGAAGGCCCCCTTTCATTGGGGGTCACCATCACATACTCATTACTTATTCGAGTTTCTGACAGTGTAGCTTATGGATAAAGCAGCTGATGGCTTACCTATGCATCTATGTCTCAGGTTTTCCGGATGTTGAGGATGCAGGTATGTAATGGAAAGGTATTTTTGAGGAATTACTTTGTAAATAAGATTTAAATTACATGTAAATTTGCCTAAATGTGTATTTAATTTTTGTTCATAATGGCAGCTGTTTTCATCGTGGCGATAACCTCCAAAAGGTCAGAGTTCAGCCACCGCTACTACATCACTGTCTGTGTGTACAACTACAGTATGTTAAATGAGTTTAGAAAGTGGCACAGACAGGAAATGGAGTGAGACAGATGTCAGACTTTTACAAAGTCCATTAAAAGTATCATTAAATTTGCATATGACCCGGGACGGAAGGTTGTTAAAGCTTAGCAGATGATTTGAACGTTCTATAGCGTCGAACCCCAGTGTTTTCATTCAAGGCTAAACTCTGCCATCAGCATTCAACCAGGATGAGTTATTGCCTTGTCTCGTCCGAGCCTTGAGTGTCAACCAAATTAAAATTCTGCTCAGAGTGGAGGACATATAACAAGTGAAACTTTCCCTGCAAGGCAGGAAAGAGGGAAAACTTGTGTGCACCGGGGAACTGCTCGAGGTAAACAAGACAGGTTTTGGATGATTTTCTGAGGTGAGTCTTTGGAGGTGATGCACCGGGCAAGGAGGCTGGTAGGAGGATGGGTGAAGTGAGGACACAGCCAATAAGGTTCCTGCAAGGACCCTCATTACTTCAGAGCCATCGCCCTCGTAAAATGGGCTCCTGTGCTGCCTGTCTGGGTCCTCTGCTATCCAGCCAAGCTGATATGTGAATGAGAGAGAGAGCAGATAGCCTCCCGTGCTCTCCATCTGGCTACCGACACACACTTTATGTTTACCAATGAGCTCACAGAGGAGATGGCGTCATTCGGGGTGACAGGTAAGGGTGATGTACAGCGCAAGCCTGTCAGTTTGTGTCTGTTTTTCCCGCTTCACCTCCATGAATTGAGAGGAGGAGAACAGTTATGGGACAAAGTAATTCTGCTTAAAGTTGTTAGGAACAACGACTGCTCCTGTTGTACCTGACTCGTCTTGTTAGAGCGGATTCATGAGCAGCTTTGGCATCAGAGCTGTTATTTCTGTATGACACTGATGCTCCCACTTCTGGATCAGCAGAGGATCAGACTCTTTCTGCTCATTTCGCACAGATGCTCTTATCTCTAAATCTGATTATGGGAGTAGTTAAAATGAAGCGTGAACACAGATTTGCACACATCTCTGGATACAGTTTTTCTTCTGCACTGCCAGCACAACTGAAAAACTTAGAGGAACAGTTTGACATTGAGGGAAATATGCTTATCCACTTTGTTGGCGAGCATTAGATCAGAAGATCAACACCATTTTCATGTCAGGACGGTAAATAAGGAGCTGGAGCCAGCAGCTGGTTAGCTTAGCCGCTAAAAAACCAAAGTTTAAAGACAAGCTGGGGTTTTAAGCAGTGGTATGTGGCTAAGCTAACCAGCTGCTGGCTCCAGCTACATCATTACCTTACAGATGTGAGACTGGTATCAATCATCTGAGCAAGAAAATTAAGTTTCCTAAAATGTCAAACCATTCTTTTGAACTTTTCAGCCAACAAACAATTTTTTAAATGGGCGTTAATCCATTTTTGGTCCACTAGGTGGCAGAGGAACTCAGAGGTTAGCCAACAATTGCATACTTGCAGGGAGAAAGAATCACCTTTCTGTCCAAAAAATATAGGGATTATAGCTTTAAGTGACCCTGTAACACCTTTACAAAACAGATTCACAGGTGAGTAAGTGAATATTGGTTAATCCTATAAGGGTGAATCTGTCTTTATGTGTTAAAACAGCAAAGGAACAAGAATTGTTTCCCTTCATTTGCGTTCAGACTCAATTCACCTGAGCTGGCCTAACAGCCAGAAGCTCATATCCTGGGCTCCGCTGGGTGCCACAGCGCTGATTACGCTCTGATCCGGCTCATAAGCAAGCAGCCTAATTCCAGGAGCTCAGATATGACACCTTAGGGGGTCTTTGTGTCTTATCTCAAAGCGAGGTCCAACCAATTTAGTGACACAGAACTGAATTGTTCTGTGGAATAAAGAGCAGAATGACGGGCTAAATGGCGGCAATTCAGCGAACAGCGTTGGCCCTTATCAGAGCGACGCAGGGCAATGGAGGTTTTACCTCAGCTGAGGGTGAAATACAGCTGGAAAGGAAACAAACACAGATGTTGGGCTGTCTGCTGCGTCAGAATTCATTTCAGAGGAAAAGACAAACAGGAGCAGAAATTCAGTCTATCGATCCAGACATTGTTCTGGTGAAATATGTAAGACGCTTCCTTTTATTTGTGCTTATATCTGTTTCATAGAGATATAACAAACCCTCTCTCTCTCTCGCTCGGTGTCTCTCCATCCTCCCCCTTATTTGCAATGAGTCAGTCTCCATAAAAGAATACCAATCGTACAGCCGTCTCAGTTATGAGGGAAATGTCCCCTCCTAATACACCACGCTGACAGATTGCATTCCGCATCAGCAGCGACGGTCCCTCAGAGCTCCATTGCTAATTCTGTCAGACGTCACACACTTATGGAGACACTAACATCGCCCCCTCCCCTCCCGGATGCCTAAAAAAGCCATGAAAAGCCTCACAGTCTGACAGTGGAGCTGAAACTGACGCCTGTCAACATGGCAGACAGCAAAATCCAAGCAGTGACATGCACAACACACACACACACACACACACACACACAGCCAGTGCCCAGTGAGAGCCATGCATGACACCCACAGCAGTGTATCCAATGTGATAAACACACTCCTCATCACACCACAGAGTGCACACACACTTCCCTCTGAAGTCAGATGACGGAGCATAACAAGCGAGAATTAATTCAGTTAAATGTGTGACTTTGTTAAGCTCCAGAAAATATAAACAGAGGAGGGGGGATGTCTGACAGAAGAACAGCCAACGGCTTTCCTGTCACCTCACTGTCAGCCTTCGCTTTTACTTTATTTATTGCAGTGATTTTGACAGAGGCACCTTTCAACTTTTAAGGCCTCGTCTCATCAACATGAGTCTTAACAAATTAGAAAACAACCGTGAGCGCGCGTCACATGAGTTACTTTGAAAATGATCAGTGGAGTATAACAGACTCCCTCCGGAGCGCCAAGATTCCCAGCTGCTGGAAACGTTGGGAGGTTTCCATAAACGTTTTTCTTCCTTTCATTTCACAAGACTAAATTCTTCAATGCTGGATGGATTCCAAAGGCCACCACGTAAAAGCAAGGCAATGACTTGATCACATCGATCACACGTGAAAAACACTCTTTTTTCCCCTCACTGGGAGGATGAAGTACTTCATGAAATAGTGAGCCTTTCCTAATCTCTCATATTTTTGTTTAGCTTTAAATTTCACACTAATGTTTATCTGACTTTGCTGTTATTTATATTTTCCTTGCAAAGTCTGGACACCAGTATAACCATTAACTTTAAGCTGTATGTCACACTATGACGTAGCAGATACAAGAGTTTATTAATGTATATGTGGGCACTGATAAATGGAGTCTGGTGTCTGAACACATAAAAAATGACGAGAATAATAATCTAAAAAATGTTTTCATAAGAGACGTCATAATACAGACCACTTAAAAGTTTTCCTATAAATACTTACAACTACATTAATGTTTACATAGTGCTCACATATACTATATATTGTACAACATTTAATGTAATGTTAATGCAGAATTTGTATCATCAATGTTTATTCTGTCAGTTTTCTTAGTTTATGTACATGTGATAATGGAAAAACACGTCTTTTGCCAGTTTTTTCATGGCAGTTTTTGCCTTTAATCAAAGGTGGACAGAAGGCAGAGGACAGGAAATGAGACGAGAACAAAGGTCCCATACTAGGTTGACCAAGTATACAGTAAATATGTCATGCAACTTAAGCGCTATGCCACCAGGACGCTCCTATGGCCAAACAATTATTTAAAAAACAAAACACTAGCCAGTGGAATGGGTATTAAAGCAGCTTAAGCACACTCATTATGCCTCTAATGAAAGCAGTTAGAAAGACATGAGTTCCCTGAATGCATCCGTCCACTCATTCTGCACACGCACACAATGTAAAGCTTCATTTATGCTTTTCAATTACAACTAAAACAGCAGGGGTCCATTTGACTGGAAAAAAGAGTATGGTGATACTTTGTTGTGCTGAACTGAGAAATAAGACCACCGTGGAGAAGGTCACGGTCTGAGATGAAGCCGGGTTCGCTTTAACAAAGTGTGTACAAACAAAAGGCCAAAGAAAGAGGAAAATCTGTCTGCAGTTGTGTTATTAGATACAAACGGGCCCACAGAGTTAATTGTGTGGCTGCACAGAGAACAGAAAAGTAAATTAGTGCAGTGTAAGTAGAGGGTGTGTGTTCTCCCCAATGGCATTCAATGCAGGAAACAGATGAGAGGGATTTTGGATGGATTATGTGCATTAGCAGCCCCCCCCCCCAAATCCTGGTGGGCCTTCTTATTAACTGGCAGACTTTATCATCATGAAAATGTCTTGCATCTTTTATCAAATAACAGCTAGAATTATGACAATTTGGATACAGAATAATAAAGATGGAGGCTGCAAAACCCACAGGGAGTCGTAACGCATCGCTGACTTGAGACAGACGCACACGCGCACGGACGCACGGACGCGCAGGCGTGCACGAACTCGTCCCCTCGCCACTCTTGCTGTCATTTTGTCAATTAGGGAGGAGGAAGTGTGGGAAGCCGCGACAAAACTTCTCTCGTTGCAGCCTTATTTTGTGAAGCGGCCTGCTTGGCAGAGAAGAAGCTGTCAGGCGGCGGGAAAACGGACGAATGACGTGTGAAGGAGACGGGAGATAGAAAGGAGGCAGAGAGACCACATTTTCCTCTCATCTCTCGGGGTGTATACAGTGTATTGACTCACGGACTGTATATATTTTCAGTGTGTATTTTTACTTTGTTCCAGCTGCTCCCCTCCACCTCTTACCTCTTCTCGTTATCTTTGTTTTGGTCTGTCTCTGCCTCCCTCTCTCCCTGAGGGCCAACTCTCACTTCTAAAATCTGCTATATTGATCTAATTTTTTTGGAGCGCTGGTCCTGTCGCTGACAGATGGAAACTCTGGGAGATATTACAGCGCGCAATATAACGCTCTCCACAGCACACCAGACTCAGACAGACGGCGGCCACAGCTTCTTGTATCTTAGTTTGCCGGAGTTTAATTCGCATCAGCGCTGTCAGTGCAGCAGAGCGCCTTGTTGAGCAAACACGATGAATAATTGAATTGGGTCTGGACAAACACAGCTCATGATTAAAAACAGACTGTGACAACATTAAGAGCTCGACAAGCACAAATCAGCAGTCAGGAGAGAAAAGGCAGGCCACAGACAGGAAATTGGTGGGGTCCAACGATTGCGCCCTGGGGGACAACTCGCATCCTCAATCTGGTGATTTAAGACGGAATAAAAAAAATAAATGAAGAAATTGTGGATGTTGCTAATAGAGGCTGTTTGCTGGGAGTGTTATGGGACAGAGGCAGACTCTCTGTGGGCATGGCTATTACTAGTACATCAGACTGTAGAGCAGGAATACCAATGAGAAATTCATAACTAGGACCGCAGCCAAAACAAGCTCTCAAAGCCTCCTTTCTAGATGGGCTCTGATGTCCCTGCTTAGCACGGTAATAAGAAGCTGGAATTAAGTACTGAGGCTGAGAGAGACGAGTTCGCAGAGCAGGAACGCCTCTTTGCATTTCTCACTCTGACTGTAGGTAGGGGGTTAAGTGGGTATATTAGGCAAAGATCAAAAAGATGATTATGATGTACTGTGAAGTTGCACTTGAGTCTAAAAACGCTCCTTGGTAATGTGTCATTATTGCAAACAGGAATTACTGCGGCACGGAGTGACGCATACTTTATCAGTCTTGGAACTTTTGAGCCTCCCTGATAAAGAGTGTTATTAACAGCCAAATCTCAGCAGAGCCTCACTTCCTTTGATATCAAAATCCAAATTGCTTTATTTGTGCAAATGTGATGCCAATGTGCAAATGTTATCAAGAATTAATGTGAAATATTCATAAAAATGCCATCACGTGCATGCAGTAATTAACTCCACTCGAGGAAGTACACAGCATTTCCTCTTTTATGTACTCAGTGTTGACTTCATTCCCTCTGGGCTCAGAGTTTAAAGGATAAAGCTGGGAATATTCTGAATTTTCTATTGTAAACATAAGCCAGGAAAACACCAAAACCAACAACTGCACTGATCATAGTAACAAGTATTGTCTGTGCAGCCAAAACTGATATTTCTCTGTGCCATCGAGCTCCATTCTCGTCCCAAAGCTATTAAAAACACATTAAAGGACTGGTGTATGGGGTTAAGGGGGACCTATTAGCAGAAATGGAATATAATAATCATTAGTGTATAATCACCTGAAAATAAGAATCTCTGTGCTTTTGTTATCTCAGAATGAGCTCTTTACATCCACATAGGGAGCGGGCCCTCTTCCACAGAGTCCGCCATGTTGCACGGCCATCTTTCTACAGTAGCCCAGAATGGATAAGGTTTGGTGAGGGTTTGTTCTTTTGAATCGCACATACATCCTCCTGCTGTAAATACTCACTCGAGGGCGGAATGTGTATTAATCCACTGCTGGAAATAATCCCAGTCAAACATGGGATTCTCTGCTGTTTGTGGAACATTTGATAAAAACTAAAGCCACCGGCTGTTTGAGGAAATTGAGCCTTTTTCAAAAGTTAAACTTCAAATTTCCACCCATTTTTAAAGATTAAATGGAAACAAATGGGCGTACCACAGACAGGTTTGGGAGGTCATACTGTGGTCTATTGTTTGGCTTTCACCTACTTTTACAACTGTGAGTACTTGCTTGTAAGACACTTAAAAATGGACTTCAGCTTCATTTCAGGATACACTGTACAAAGTGCCAGTCGTGTTTCTCTTTCTCTCTCTTTTTTAACCCTTTTCTCCGTAAAAAATAAAATGTATTTCCTTGTAAAATCTTAAATTGTACAGTTGTACCAAGGTTTTTAGCCTTGCCTGACTCTATTCAGTTCTTTCAGGACAGACACGGGTGAATTTAGGTTTTTCTTTCCATATTTGATGGAAAACATTTCTTTGATAAATCCTGTAGAGCCCTGGGATTGGAGTGTTTTTAACAGTCTACACAAACTTAGATTCAAAGGAACCAATGGAAAACATTTCAGGGAGACTAAAAAGCGTGTTGATCGAGCTCATCAGTGGACTGCAGTGCGTCACGTGTCCCTCCAGAGGGCAGGGTCCGGACGCCACGAGGGCCACCCTGCTCAGCTAAACTCATCCCTGACTGCAGGTGCAATTGTTTCCCTTTTCATCACGCACATTATTTGTCTCGCCTGACACTAATGTGTGTTCTGGAAGCAGCGAAATGCACTTTGCCGCTCTCTAGTCGAGCATCAGGAACAAGGCGTTCCCCGGCTAACGGCGTGCTGAGTGGGTGTCATTCTGGCTGCAGAGGGAAGGAGAAGCACAGAAAGAAGCAGCGTGAGTGTGTATGAGCAGCAATTCATTACCAAGGATATGTTGAAGGGCTTTGTTTGTCCTTTCACCTGCTTCTCACTTGAACAGAGCTACATTGCCTCCTACAGCATCTGTAGCGTTCCCACGTCCCTTCATGTCTCGCTTGATCCCCCGGCACTTTCCCCGTCTCCCCCTCCTACAGAGCGTCTTTCCTGTCACCTCTTTACGTTTCTATTCTGCACTCTTCTCTCCATGTGGCTACGTGCTCATCACTGATAAGATGGGACTTGAACAGCAGGAGCTTTTCTGGATTGTTTGAAGTGCTGAGACACCTGAGGAAATGTGGAAATTCAAGGCTGCTGCTTTGCCCTGAGGTAAACAGAGGTAACACTTTTTGGGGGTCTTTAAAGCTCAAATGGAGAGATTAGACGTCATTCTAACAAAATATTTAACTCGCTAGTGCTTTGAAACATCAGCTCTCCACTTGAGGATGTGAAACACCATCTTCAGTACAGGGAATGGTGGATCTTATATTTTTGTACTGCTGTAGTTCCTGCCAATTAAAATAACAAAGTACTTGCCAAGTTTGATGCGGAAGTGTGATAATATGACATTGCTACAAAGACGGCTTGGAAAAAGAGACACAAGCGGTCAGAAATGATCACGTTTCTAACAAAACCCTGAGTTAACCAAACTGAACAGGAAGAGAAAACAAAGGTAAACAATAAAATGGTTTTGTCTGACCACACACATTTGGTGCTGTCGAAGGATTCCCGGAACCAGGTTGCACCAGCTGTTCGGAAAGTTCTAGTGGCTACTAGTTTCAGATGAGTGATTTACTAAATGTGATATATTACACTAAACTATATCTTACTTTGTAGTAATTATAATGCCATGCATGGAAACATGTTTCATACCTTAGTTTGGAACATGTAGGAAAATATCTGATATGCTGATCTAGAAAATGCTATTATATCTCATAGTTCAATGTAACTTACATTCATTTTATAATTTAAGGGATACTGTATTGTGTTATTTTTGTGATAGTATCATGATTGGGTATGAAAGGGGCATCCTGGAAAGGCTCAGTCATTCACGGGCGAGGATGGAGCGAGGTTCACCACTTTGTGAGCACGATTGGATAAAGGATGTTACCACATGGACTCAGGAGCACTTTGTAAAACTGTCGGTAAACAGTTTGTTTTTATTTCTGTTATATACAGAATCTGGAATCGAGGTTGTATTTGCATGTTACTACCTCCATCCTTTCATTTCCCGTGTTGCCTGGTAGCTGTTAGGAAATTGTGAGGATCCCGTAAAGCCTCGTCACCAGCCTGCAAAAGGTCAAACACAGCACTGATTGTAAAAGGCTCTGTCACGAGACGCCGAGCTCACAGCCAGGGCACAAATCGTCTGCCTTAACCGCTGGCTTCCACTTCAGTCCTCTAAGGGTGCCAACACGACGAGCGGCATCGTCCCTGAGTGCCACCCCGCTCTCTAAAGCAGAGAAGGAGGGCAAACGCACCAACATTTCCATGCATAAAAGATGAGTCATGAAATAATGTGAAAGTGCATATGAATGAGCGCATAAGTGCACGTCTGTGTGTGTGTGTGCGTTTGTTGTAATGGACAGGAGGAGACACACTGCACCCACTGCCTCTTTCATCTGCTCCTGCGGTCACTCTTTCTACTTTTTCCAGTATCTCATGGAGATAATTGAACAAAAGGAAATACATCCAGCGACTTCCTGTCTCAGTCTGTTTCAGAGGGTGGATAGGTTGTGCTGGGGCTCTGCAGACGGCTGGACGGGGTTTTGTTTGTGAGACACATTGAGAGAGAGGGCGAAAGCTCAGCTCTGCCTTTTTCTTTTTCTTTTTTTTCAGAGGGAACTTGAGGTGAAGACAAGGTGAAGAGGAGATGAGATATGGCTAACTCAAAAGAACTGCAAAACACTGCATGCACACACACACACACACACACAGGACTATCCTCTGTGAGTGTCGTGCAGATGATTATGCATCTCCCTGAACCACAGAGGAGAGGATGACAGATTTCTCTCCCCTTGACTGTCAGCGCTTCCGGCCTCTGTGTGGGTTGATAACACAGGAGCTTGCTAATTAATTAGCTATTGATGCATTTACTGTCGGGTGCGAGCATTCATAACAGTCAAACACCAATGGCCTTCGGGATAAAGCCGTGCTGATACCCTGTGGACACTCGGCTGCGTTGTGCCGTTGGAAAGATAGTCTTCCTCCTGCAACACTGACCATCCGCTACAACAGCCATAGCTCCTAATAACACCATCAACAATAAATCATTCATAGTTTCTAAAGAGCTGCGCAAAAGAAAATGGGATAAAGGGACTTCAGCATGAGATAAAAATAAGACAAAAAGTGACATAAACGTGCTACATGTAGCATTTTAACATCAATAACTTGTTAGTATTTACAGACGCACTTATCAATATTTCAATGTGAACAATGGGTTACATGACTAGTATTAAATTTTAAAGGACCAACATCACCAAACTCTTAGGTCCACTCAGCTCTACCAGGTGTTGTAGAAGCTTTCAGCTCCTTGTTTTGGTTTTGGGGTCCAAAACTTTACTGCTTTGGCTCCTCGTCCAGGTGTTTTCAGCTTTAAACTGATGAACACTCTAAACACAACCTGCTCTACACCGAAAAGTTTACACTAGCACAGTTAGCAACTAGCTTGTGGACACAGTGAAGCATTTAGCAGCCACAGAGTCAGATGTTTTCCTCAGGAGTTGGAAGAGACCAAAAACAGAGCTAAAAGAGCGCAAATTTGGACTTAAATTCACCAGGTGAACTGTTTGCTAACAAGTTAGCCTTCGTAAGGTCACAATGTCAAACATGTTGATTAAAGCAGCTTTTAATTTTGACATGTAATGACATCACACTAATAGTAATGAGTTCAAAACATTCATGCATATGAGCTCGGTGCTCTGCAAATAATCCAATCACATACATCATTACACCAGTGCGTCGTGTCGTGAAATGTTATTTTGCTATGGTGCAAAGTTATGCAATAGAATTTTTTTTTTTTTAAATAAATCTCCATCTTGCTGAGTCATTGTGCTGATTGCTGAGACCTGAGCTCACATCTTTCCATAACGATTGAATTTGTTGATATGGTGAGAATATTTCCCAGGTTTCCAATACAAATATAATTTCTTCATGAATTTGATACACTTTAGGATAATTACTTTTTTCTTCATGGAACAATTTGCCTGCTTCGATATACTGACATTCATTTGTGGAAAATTAGAAAAATTACAAAACTTGAGCCATCTCACCTGAGAGTCACCACAAAAACGATTCAGATTTAAAATGGCATCAGATGTGTGTTTTTGGACTGTAAACAACAAAAAAAAAAGGATTCTTACTAGTAACATTAATGATGGCTCGGTTCCATTTATGTTCCAGTGCCTCTGTATGTTTGCTGGGGCACCTTCGTTCAGACTGCAGGCACCAGGGGCCCAAACCTGATGTTTTTGCTCAGATGTGACTCAGATCTGCTTTTTCATAACAGCACAAATGATAGGACTCGCCTGAACTGACTGTCTTGCAGCGAGACTCTTGAGGAGAAGTGCTGGCAGATGTAGTTAAAAGTAGGCGTGCTGTGTGAACGTAGCTGGGCCATCATTAATCGCTAATCACACATGTGCTTTACCTGCTGTGACAAATCAGAGCGCTGCTGCGGTAAAAGTCTATTGTCTCATCACTAAATGTTCAGTTTTCTTATAATGAAGAGAAATCCTGCACGTCTAAGCGCGCCGTTACAAAGAAAAGCTGCAATTACGACAAATAAAACAAAACGAAATCCTTTTGAGTTTTACTCGTTAATGGTTTTGAATATAAGGATCAAAGCTAAAAGCTCATATGAGACTTTGAAAGAAAGTGGCTTTTGTCAAAAAAAAAGTTCTTAGCAGCGTCTGGTGTCTCTAAGTGAGTTTCCAACTCTGCAGCTTCGGCTTCCACGTTCTAATTAATGTGACAAAACGAGACCATTACAGAGAGGACTGGCAGCCTCTGTGGGCCGCGACACTGCATTTCAACTGCCACGCCAGCGGGTTAGGTTTCAGGGGAAATGTGCTGATATGCTTTATCTGTTCCGACCCTCAGTCTCAGCGGTAGGGCTTTTTGCAAAAGCACCAGTGGAGTTTTTAGGAAATATAGTCTTAATCTTGAGAAACCCAAACAACTTGGTGTCTCTTTTCAGAGTTACAGTCCAAAAACCTTCACAAAAAACAGTCCCATTAAAGCAGTCACAGCCTCAATATGGGGCGGCTGTGGCTCAGGAGGGAGAGTTTGAATAACCAGTGCAGCTGGAGATCATTCCCAGCGACCCTGTCCCCGTATGACTGTGGCTTCCATGTGGCTTATTTCCTTTTGGTTGACATCGTTGTTGTGGCGACATTAACTGTTGGAGAGAGCGTCATGCGTTGTTGCTGCTGAGTCGACGCATTAACACTGGGCTGAAGAAATCACAGATACAGAATGTGTCTCCTTTTCTGTATCACACAATTTCTGCAACTAGCGTAAATGCAGCTGTAAGAATACGTCTGAGACAGAAATAAATATGGACTAACTGTCTGAGCCTTGTCTGCCTTGGTTTAGTGGTGGTCCAATCACAAGAGACGTGACATTAACTGACTGATTAAAGGTTATTTTGTCACTGCCAGTCGTTCTCAACCTCTGACCTCTGACATGCAGTACTGAAGTATCAATACTTTTAACAACCTTAATTCAAAGAACCGAGTGAGGGAACCTTCACAGACATGTAGTGGAGTCAAAAGCACACTATTTGTAATACTCAAGTGAAGTACAGATACTCAAAAAATGTGCTTAAGCACTGTACTCGAGTAAATGTACTTCATTCCTGTGCACCCTGACGTCACTTCTGAAGTTTAAGGTCTCTCCTGAAGTTGAAGGACAGACCTCCTCTGCGATCACATCGAATTAAATGTTTTCTCATCATCATCCAGTTTGTCGTAAATGGCTGTGAAGGGAGAATTATTGCTCCGAGCCAATCTTGTTTTCCACAGTCTTGTGAAACTGTTTGATGTCGCACCCCCACACCTCCCCTTCCCACCTATTGCTCATCTCCTTGCTAAATCTGCATCATTTTACACATACAGATGACTCCTTTTACTCCTGCTGTCAGATGCTCCGAGCGCAATTTTCTTCTTTCATTAACCTAAATAAATATTCTTGCCATTGCAATCAATGCAGATGACTGATTTGTCATGTTTGGGGCATTTTATTCTGCTTTTACTCTGATCTAGCATTTATCAGGTAGAAGAAGGGATGTTGAAGCGTGACTTATGTGCAAAAAGAAACACTGGAATTGAAATAGATAATGTTTTGCATTGATAAAACAAAGAGTTCTGGTAAAAGCCAGCTGACAGCCAACTAGGTCAGTTTTGGTGAGAAGCAGTCATGTGTTAGTGTGTATTTATCTGGGTTAACCTCCAAAGTCAGGGCACAACATGACACACACTGGTTGACTTTACACATTCATGAAAGTCTTGTTTTTCTTGTTCAGACAATCTGCAGGTGGACTGAAAGCTGTTTCTACTGCAGGTGGTGTTGTTTGAATACTGAGGATTTTAATAATTGAATGAATACTGTTGGTGTCATTTTCCTTATTACACCTTGTTTCAAAATATTGCCACTTGCTCCTGTGATGCATCAGATGAAAGTATTAAATTACACTCCACCATTCATGGCAACAGTGAGAGGGGATTATAAAACACGAACAACACAACAGCACAATGTGTTACACAGACCCTTTCTCCAAGAAACGCTGTTTAGATACTGCTAATTGGTTTTCCCAATTACACTGTGTTGGGAAATGTAAATGCTGGCCGGATTATATTCATAGGCAATACTTGGTGTGTGTGTTTTGTGTATTGCTACAATTATGTACTACACCAATGAAATACGATGCTGGTGAACAGTCGCTCATTATGCTGATGAAAAACATAATCCAAGTAGCCCTGCGCCTCCTTTGAAATGTGTTTGCTACATCATTTCTCGCAGACAGGGCTGGAACGTGAGTTAAGTATAAAACACTCTTTTATATTATTCTGATTGCATAATTTTTTGTTTGTGGAAAAGTGAGACAATCCTGGTAAAAAATCAGAGCAGCACTACATGTGACCTTCAGAACATGCATTTCAATGATCCCAGGTCAGATCACAATGTCTTTTTGGATTCTACCACCAGGGGATGCCAAAGTCAGACAATCAGAAAATAACATTTTATAACTTGTAGACTTAAAGCAGCACTAATCAATATGTTTTATAGTATCAACGGCTGTGAAACATGGCTGCTCATTGTGATAAACCTACAGAGAACTATCACCTGACTCTGCAGGTGACCTCATGTCCACGGAGCATTTTAGCATCTTTTAGCTCGGTGTTTTGCTTTTTCACTCTCATCAATCTTGTTTCTACACACCATCTCCTCAACACCAAACTGAATACAGACAAAGTTAGTGGCTAGCTGGTATAGCATAGTGGAGAATTTAGCAGTTAGAGAGGTGGAAGTTCCCCTAAAAAGTTGATGGAGCGATCCACTGGCGTAATGGTTACGATGAAGTTGGTAGAGACCAAAACAGAGATAAAAGTAGAGTGAATATTGGTCCTAAATCCGTCCAATGGCGAGAAACACAACTCCAAATATATGCTGATGTTACTGTGTGTCTGCTGGAAAAGACATTTGTTTGCTCAATATGTCAATCCAAAGTGGCCAAAAAAGTAATCAATGCAGCTTTAAATACACCAAAAATATGTCATAACAGTTAATCGTCATGAAGATATACATAAAATGCAACAGGTGTGAAGATAACTACAATATCATGATGCACTCAAGAGCTTGTGTGTATGAGTGTCACCATCTGAAGCTATATTCTAAGTCTTTGCCCCTTTTCTTGCCTCTCCAGCAGAAGCTGGCAGCTCCTCTTAGTGAGTCATGACGCTATAATCCACAGAGATTACCGCGAGTCACACAAGGAGTCAGTATCAGAGCCACGGCTCGATCTGACTTCGGAGCAGTCTGAGCCATTAGGGATGGATAAATGATCCTCATCCCAGGCGCACAGAGAGGTGAAAGTTGGCACAGTGATGCTACTATATTCATTTCCTTCCGTCTCCCAACCTGTTCACCTTCTACTTTAGAAAACTCTTTATCCCTGCGTGAAACTCATTACTGATCTTCCTTGTGATCACCCGTCAGTCTCGCCGCTGGTGACTGCGGTTCACGCCGAGCTCATTCTTGCTGGAAGATTACAGGAGGCTTTCTTTTCATGGCGGGGCGCAGGAGGTGAGGGGAGAGGCGTCAGCTTTTAGCAGAGGCATTTTTCGCTTGCACTGGAAAGAGGCTGTAGGTACATCACTTTTAATTTATTCGCGTTCATTTACATGTTGGAGCTCTACGGCCCCTGTCTACTTGCTTCAACCACACTCTAAGTCCTCGAGCTACAGTTTCTATTATTTAGGCACATTGGGGGATGTAAACAGGAAGTGTAATGTTGCCGTAGAGTCAGTTAGCTGCGGGCTACAACTTGCTCTCCGTTCTTTAACCTCTATCTGTTTATATTTGGACAAAGTGGCTCTACTAAGCGTATGATGAATTAGCTTTTAGCAGCCTCTGTTTGCAACACACTCATTATCTACAAATTCTGGAGTCATAAGACGCGTCTTTTTTGGCATGTAAGCGGATTTATGGATGTTTATTGACAGAGATAACGATATCCCCGCAAAGTTTCAGTTCCACTGGATATAAAAATATGCCATTGTGTCTGTGTCGTCAGATTTGACTGCGTTGTGACTCAAGAAGGAGGACAAACTTTGTGGCATTTGCTCACTAAGGGTTTTTAAGTACCTCAAGGGTCTGAATGAGCTGTGTGTCACAGCCTCTGCTGCTGCAGCAGCTGTGGACCACATTGTTGAGCAGGCAAAATCAGTGAAACTACACAACATTACTCACGTCCTGTTGTTTTCAGAACATCGGAGTGGACCTGCCTCTTTCACCTCACGCACAATCCGTGCCTCTGTTCAGCGGGCTCCGCGGAGCTGTTTAGAGGTAACAAATCTGCACCTATAGGAGAGGTTGATTATTCATTCCTAATCCTTCAGTCTTGGGATTCAAACCAGCACGTTAGTTGGCACAGATGGGGTAGAGAGGCACTGCAGTGTCTAAATTGCTTCCACCGGGCAATCCATATTGTTTACACAAGTTATTCCTGCTTATCATGAAGTCATTACAGCCTGAGGCAGATTAGAAAATGAAGCGCTGCCCAACACCGCAGTATGTGTTGAGTGCAAGGAGCTACAAACTAGTCTCACTGTGCATTGGTGTGAGTTTGACACTGCAATGACTTCTGCATGTGTGTGTGTGCGCGAGATAGAGGGTGAGCTCGTGAGCGAGCTCCTCCAATGAGGAGAATGCGTGTTCTTCTCACGCTCCGCTGAAGCATGAAAAACACTGCCGACAAGCAGGCTGGCAGCCAAATCAACACACTGTTGGTCAGACAAAGATTTTAACCTCTTCTTCCCCAAGACGTGACCTCTGAGGGCTGGAGGAAACGCAGCGGTGGAAATTGAGCTGAATGATACGGCTTAAATCAATAACACGATATTAATAAGAATACTTTCTGGTGCTGGGCTCGTTGACAGAATGTCATGTCTCAAGATGTTTATGATACACATCAGTTTGCGTTCGATTGATGGATTGATTGTTGCACACCGCATGATGCACAACCTGTGTGAGTTTTCAAGACACTAGACTGCAACAACACTCCATCTGATGACATGAAACATCATGCAGGACAGTTTCACTAAACAACTAAAAAATCTGAGTTTTTGCTCCGTCTGAACTGCTGTGCTTAATAAATGGTCCTCGCTCCTCGCAAGCACCTTAACCTCATAAAGACTGATTCAAAGACCAATAAGACGACGTTTAAGGTGACTCAGTGGCGGTTCACTGATAAGCAGAAAAATGTCTCTGGCAGCTCCAACAGAGTGAAGCAGCCATGCTGCCATCTGCTGGTAGAAATGAACAATTAGGTGCCAGACAGAAACTTGATAAGCTTCCCTTTTTTTTATCTGTTGCACACACACACACACACACACACACACACACACACACACACACACACACACACACACACACACACACACACACATCCACTCATTCCTCACGGCATCATGTTGATCTGCTGTATCAATAAAGTTGAAAAGGACAAACACACAGACACACACACACACACACATCGTGTTTCCATCATTTTTGGGGATATTGCATAGACTTCCATTCATTTCCTGGAGACTTACTCTAACAATAACCTCGACTCACCTAAACCTCACCTTAGCCTAACTTTAACCCAACTCATCTCTCTAAAATGTAATGATTTACATTATGGGGGCTTGCATGTGACTGTGTAAACAAACTCAGTAATACACATCCACACAAACCACACACGTGTGATTTAAGCAGACATTTGACACAAATACACAGCAGCACTAGGTGGACATTTTGGACTTTGCTAGTTCAAAGTATAGAAGTGTGGAGAGAGCTTATCTATCTATCTATCTATCTATCTATCTATCTATCTACACACACACACACACACACACACACGCACACACGCACACACGCACACACGCACAGTGTTTCTGGAGCTGCAGCTGAGTGACTGTCATATTGATTCAGAAGCTTCTCCTCACCTCTGCCGGCGATTCATGCCTTAGTTAGTTTCTCCTATTGATCTCTGTCCTCTCAGAGCGGCAGCAGTGATCGACCTATCAGCTAGCTGATTGAAGATAAATTTCACAGCCATATCACAACCCTGGGCCGTCTACAGCTTAATCCACTTATGCTTTCCTAATTACTGGAGTGTGTCAGAAAATGGAACGTGGCACAATGTAATTCCTATTTTCTAAGATGTGCCGGGCATACTGAAAAAACTAATACCACCACCACCACCATCACCCTCCCCAGCCATCGCCTGTGGACAGCCCCGTGACGTGACTCCCAATGAGTTTCTCCATCTGACAAAAGCGGAGGCTGATCGTTCGGAATGGGAGGCAGTTTGGATAGATATGCAACGGCAGACATGATCCCCTCTGTGGGCAAACAACGGGGTGTTGTTTCGAGGCACGATCGCATCAGCAGGGAGGGTGGGGCGGTGTGAAACAAACACACCCCGTGGCACAAATCAATGCTGCAGCTTATCTGACATCCGCACGACGACACACACACAGACAGACAGGGAGATGGACAGGAGGAAGTGAGGGGACAAACTCTATTTTACACTTATTCAATCAGTCGCTTCACTGTCTCTCACACAAATCCATTTCCCTTCTTGTAGGAGGGAGACACACTGAGAGACACACTGAGAGACACACTGCTGCACACTGTGATGAAAGCCACGGATGACATATTGATTTCTGAATACTGACTTACTGATTTAGTTTCATGGGATAACACTACTTTTCCTCGCCTTGCACTGCTTGGCTGGAGCAAAACTGCTTATTTTAGACACAGGGAATCCTCCATTAAATTTTATCCAAACCATGAGGGGGGGTCTGGCAAACAGGAACAGAATGGTGGAACATCAAAAACAATGTTGTACTTCAAGGGGGACATCTGCTCATTTTCTCTGCCTCCTGAAAAAACATGATTGGACTGGGCTTTTTTTTTTTTCTTTTTTTTTTCTCCTTATGATGACATGATGTTGTGGTGAAGCAGGTGGGGTGGGCTCGAGAACGCACACACACAAATACAGACACACACGGAGACGCATCATCTGATGGATGCCAACCACGCGTGTCCTTGGTTGATGTGCTGTTTCCACAGCAACACGGGGTCTTTATCGTCATCACATGGGGAGCTGGGTTAAGCCGGTGCAGGAGCTCTTTAAATAGCCATCCGCAGTTCACAACAGCACACGACTAGGCCAACCTCTGCGGACTCTAAAATCGCCTGTGTCATACCGTCATTACAACAATGATCCTTATTTATAGAACAAAGTCGGAAAGGTGCTTCGTGTCCCAGAGAAGTGACAAGCTTGAATGAACAGCAGAGGAGAAGCAGAGAGGCAGAGGACTGTTTCAAAAAACTGAAAATGTGTAGATACACAGAAGGTGCAAAGATGCAACAATTGGAATAAATAATAAACAAGTGAGGGATGGCACGGTGGAACAGCAGGTAGCGGCGGTGCCTCACAGCAACAAGAAGGTCGCCGGTTCGATCCCTGGGTTGATCGGGGCCTTTCTGTGCGAAGTTTGCATGTTCTTCCCGTGCTTGCGTGGGTTCTCTCCGGGCACTCCAGCTTCCTCCCACAGACCAAAAACATGCTCATTAGGTTAATTGGTGACTCTAAGATTGCCCTTAGGTGTGAGAGTGAGTGTTTGTGTGTCTGTATATGTTGCCCTGCAATCGACTGGCATGTACCCCACCTCTCGCCCGTTGACAGCTGGGATAGGCTCCAGCCCCCTGCAACCCCGAAAGGGATAGGCGGGTATAGAAGATGAATGAATGAATGAATAAATAAACAAGTGAGATACAGATAGAAGAAACATGATTTTATATAAAAAAGATGCTGTGCAAGCGTTTATAAGTGCTGCAGACTCTTAGGCTAGTCTGTAGTTTAAGTCTAGCCTTGTTATGGGATCTATGAGCGTTAGCTACAGCCATGCTAGCAGCTCTGTGAGGCTGTATTTGCACACAATGGTGCTACGAACCAAATGCTAACATCAGCAAGCTAACAGGCTCACATTGACAAAGTCAACATGCAGATATTGAGCATTGTATTATGCTTTCCATTCTCATCATGTTAGTTTTGCATCTTAGCGTGCTAACATTTGCTAATTAGCACCAAGCATTAAGCTGAACACGAGGCTAAAGGTTGTTTAAGATGCAACACAACAACAGCACCACTGCACTCCGAAACCTAATATTTTCAATGGCTTGTACCACGCCATGACAGCTTTTCCCTGCGTTGATTTCATTCCATTAATCCAGTAGTAGCTGAGACATTTCACTTGATCCTCTCTCTCTAGAAAGTATACGCAACAATTTGCTGCCTGTAATTTTGCTGATTTACTGTAAAATTATGACTGTTTGCACAACAAATACACCAAGTGATAGACGCAGCCAGCTTCACAGATTTACAAGGAAAGCCGCAAAGCTTTTTATCCAAACACTTTCAATCCCGATTTCTGTGCGTGTTGAGTTAAGTCATCGTCCCCGGTTGAGTGTTTTCTCCCTCCTAAATGAGACAAAGCAACACCACTGCTGGTTAATTGGCGGTTGTAGAGCCCACAGGGAAAGCTTTTAGCTGCTATTCGGAAGCCATCATCGCTTCTTTCTTCTTCTTTGTCTTGCATGGCGGCTGTTTGAGGATTAATTTGTGCTTGTGCAGACCTTTGCTGAAGTATACTTAGGAGAACTAAAAATGTTCCATGAATAACTTGGTTCCTCTTCAAATACGACAACAACAAAAAGAAAATTATTCAAAGCAAGGTGAAGGTACCAAGCAGGCTTAATGAGTTTTTACAGCTCCAGCACTCGAATAACAGGACACACACCATAAACTCAGGCTGTTTATACTGGCATCATTTGCAGTTTGATTAGACATTCTTCAAATGGCTTTCTCTGCACTCAGACCCATGACACGCTGCTTTTTATTGGTTGATTCATCATTAACTGATTTTTCTCTCCTCGGTTTTGACCCTGCTTAGTGTTTGATTACGGAGTGTCTCTTCAGTTTGTACAGTTTGTAATTCTAAAATCTGATCTGTATGCTTTTCTGCATATAAAACATGCAAGTGAGCTGCTGCAAGTTACAGTGACCCGGCTTTTAAGACAAATGAATGTGTCAAATGTGAGGGAGTCAGGAGAGCAAGTGTTATAATCGTGTCAGACTTTGAGAGAAGGATGAATGCTGACTATGAAGATGGACTGATTAAGGGAACATGAATCACCTCTCCCAAGCAAATAAAGCAATTTAAACTACAATTATCACCTTGCAGCTGTTTGCCGCCACCAGCCAGTCAAAGAGCAGTTTACATCCACATCTGTCCAGACTCGGATACAAACACAACTCAAAGTAAGTGTACTTGAAAACATATGGAGCATTGTGTTAGCTAAGGCAGAGCGCTGAAGTTGTTTATGTGATTGGCATCAGCTGCTTCATTCATGCCTCACCATGAGTGGCTCATTTATCTGCTGACTGGCCACCAGCTGACCGGTGTCATCCAATTGTACAGCGTTCATAAGGCAGCCTTTGTAAACCTGAGACCCCTGCTGATACCGTCATGCTCCCACTACCACCCCATTCTTTACATAACCAGCTAAGCTTTCAGGGCTGTTGGTTTTACCAACATTTAATGTGTTTATTAAGTGGAGGATTCGTTCCCCCAGCAGAGTCCTCATCGCAAGATTCTACCAGAGCTCCACCAAAGAGCTTTAGTTTTACAGTTTATTCAGTATTCTAAGTTTGTTTTACAACATTTTGCAGCTTTGCTTGGAAATGCTTGGCATTATTATTAGTAGTAGTAGTAGTAGCAGTAGTAGTAATAGTAGTAGTAGTAGTATATAAAGTGTGTTTCAGGAACCTAAAATGAATATTTCTGATAAACATTATGGTTTAAATATCTATATTTCATTTCTTTCCTCTGGTGCTGTGAAGTAAATGCATTTCGTTTGCTGCATGGCGCACAGTCAGCACACACAAACACACAGACACACCCCCCGTAGCCACACATCATCTCTACCACAGTGCTTCGTCACAGATGAGATTATCAGCAAGTTGTGGGTGGGGGCTGACTCATGTGGGATACATTAATCACAGCTGTGTCAACGTTAAGGTGTTTTGACATCAGCTGCATCTTCCAGCAACTGGAAATGTAGGAAGTGACAAGAGTCTAATCCAATAGGATCCAAACGTCTCTGTGATATTGCCACAGTTATGATATTACAGCTCGGGAAATTCACACTAATTGGGAAGCGCAGTGTCAGCTCATACTTGACACGGATGCAATGCTGCAGAATCATCTCCAGAGGGAGCTATGAGTATGGAAGCCAGCGCTGACGGTGCTGCATGGGGGAAAGGAGGGAGTCCAATATCAAAGTGTCTTGATTGGCCAGAAGAAGAAAAACAAGTGATTTTCTTTTCATACACTTTAAAAAATGTCCATTTTAAGGAAAAACCTTGTTAAAACAAGACTTTCTCTCACTTCTTGCAGAAATTTCCAAAAGCATCACGAGGCAGAATAAAATAAATCAGGACTTGTACTGAAAAACCTTTCTGACCTGAGTTTTAAAAGCGAGGTATTTCTCACTGGGAATAAGAAGAATCCCCTCGTGATCCTGGCACGCGTTTGCGCTTTGAGGAAAAGTGTGATTAGTCAAGCCAGGTTAAAAAGGACTGGTTAAATTGGATAATGTTGCAGCGCAGCAGCCTGCTAATGTGCAGTGACACCACATAAAGCCATTAAGTGGACGCCGGCCGTGATGCATCCACTCTGACACTGTTTACTGTTGACAGTCAGCTCCTCCTCCTCCCTCTCCGCCTGTTAGATCGCAGACAGCTTCAGCTCAACCACCCTGACAGCAATTTCCGGATACAACGATGAAGCAGGCGGGCGTGTGTGTGTGTGTGTGTGTGAGTGTGTGTGTGTGTGTGTGTGTGTGTGTGTGAGGATGTGCGGGTGAGCAATCACAGAGTGATAAATAATTAAAGGCAGTTTTCTGGCATAAAACATGCGGGAACAGAAATGATTTCAAAAGACACAGACGGAGAGAGGCTGATAATTACGGCTCCTATTGATTATGTGCTTTGCCTCAGAGAGATTTTTTTCCCTTTGTAATTAGGCATCGGATTCCACCGGAAGTGCCTCTAAATGACCATTTACATGATTAAATATAGATGAGTGCTGGCCTGAACCCTGCCAGCCCCCGCTCCCTGATCCATTAACAGCTATATCTCTTTATGTTTCACATCGTCAGCTGATGAATACAGAAAACAACATGCATCCGGCTGAAAGCAGCTCCATTAGCATATTTGCTATAGGCAGAAGCATTTGGGCCTCTGAGTGGATGAATGTGCAAACGCTCAGAGCCTCGGAGCAGGTGGTCAGGTCAGGTAGCGTTCAGAGAAGACGCTCCAACACCGGAACGGCGCGCTCGCGCATTTAAGGAAGAGCGTTCCTTAAAAAAGTGGAACAAAACAATCATTTTATTCAGTGATGTCCTGAATAAGGAGTGATTCATTCACAGTGAGAGCAGAAGAAGGCCGCTGCCCACGGACAGGCTGAGTTAGTGGGGGTGGGGCTGGGTGCGGGGGTCTTCCCGGCCGACGGCAGGCCCTGAACATCACTGTTTGACCCTGTGCTGCTAAAAAATACAAATCCATCATGACTTAATTGAAGTACAAAAGAGGAGAGAAAAGAGACGAGGAGAATCAAAAACTGGGGGGGCTGAGGTTATGTGTGGATAAAATAGAAGACTACTACATTTGAAAATGTCTTGTACATATTGTTGGATCTCTGCTGCCTTGGTGTGACCCTATTGGCTCTCCCCAGTTAGAAGATATTGTGTTGTATTAATTGTGGACCCCAATTCAAACCTTATTATGTCAGTGAAAAAATAATAAAGCCACAAAAGAACACGTCAGAGGTCAAATTGGAACTTACCAAATTTATAGCGAACATAACAAAGCCTTGAATATTCCAATTTTCCGATAAAAATTTGGATTTATACATAAAAGGTTGTTACTGCTGCTGAGTGACGTGGGCTCAGGGTGTTTAACGATTGCATGTACGTTGCTTAAAACACTGTAATGCCGCCATCTTGGCCAAGGCTGAAATAGAATTACAGGATAGAAAAAACATAAAAGGCCCTCACCATCTAAAAAAACGACTGCCCTACCTTCAGCCAAAAGAAATCTTATAATACCTTTTCTGACCTGCTCCTCATAACTTTTCTACAGTCCCTTTGGTCCATTAACAAACCACTCAGTCCACTTGCTCTGGAGCTACTGACCATATTACAGCCTTCATCAGCCTATTAAGCTTGCTTAGTTGGAGGAGTAGATGTTTAAACTTTCCATTATTCTCATCCTTTAAGCCAACGTGAACGAGAAGTCCTAAAAGTGCCAAGAATAAGAATAATAAGACCGTGTGATGAGGTCAAAATCTCCAGAGCAAGCAAGTGGATTTTAAGTAGAGGCTTTTTGTCGAGCAACTAAAACAATCAACTGATGTTTCGATAGGCCATCCAAATCTGACCCAGCATCCACTCTTATCGCTATCCAGAGCAGAGCAGAAAGAACCATGCATGACCGTGAATGTGACAGTGTTTGTCTTTGGCGCTCTAGAAACACAAACGCACTGTGTTCAGCTTGAGATGATGATTGAAACTCCTGATAAGTTCTGCAGAATTCGAATCAACTTCATGCATCCTGCTCATGACAGCGGCGAGTTATTTCTGGACTGGTAGCGTGATGTTGGAAACAAAAAAAAAAAAGCTGGAAAAAAAAGCTCGTGACTGGCACTGGACCTTTGCTGTTCCTCAGTAGTGGGCGCGCAGGAATGTTAAGAGGGTGGAAATGTGCCGTTTAATCCCAAACATCCTCATCCAAGCCTGCAGGGCTGCTCTCACTGGGCCATTGTTCAGACTGCGAAGGAAGGAGGGAGGGGGCGAGCGCGGGGTAGACCTGCTTTGAAACTTGGCTCGACGCTCAATGTGCCCTTTATTTGTTATTATTAAGTAAGGATTTGAAATAAATACACTTAAAGACAGGAACGAACAGTACAAAGACATGCAGACAGACCGGAGGTTCCCAACCTTATTCTTCGATGACCTCTTAAGATGAAACGCTTATTTGACCCCCCCCATCATATTAATGTCATTATCAGTTGAAAAAGTTGAACGGCCAGTACAGACTAAACCATTTTATAACTGACTGAGGTCTCTTTAAACGATGGAAAATACACACAAGAACAAAGTTAGCAAAGGCTAGGCATGCGCAGTAGATAAAAGAAATTCATACTGAGTTTGGACAATAATTCTTCATATTGCTTGCTAAGCAAAGGATCTGTCAGGCTGCGGATTTAAGTACTCTATAACACTGTTATAGTACGACTTTAGATTATGATATTAGCACTTTTTTACCCAACAGCACAAAAGTGGTTCAACAGCTAATGTAAAAGAATGTGCGATTTTATCTTCAAAAGCTATTATGAAACAGGGAAACACAAAGCCATGTTCCCATCCAAGTGTTTTCATGTGAATGATCGAATTTGGAAAGCTGAATGGAAGCAAGAGAATTTAGGTTTTACACTCGCTTCAGGTGTTTCTTTCTTTTTGTCCAACAGGCGATGAAAACAAATCTGTTGAGCAAATAATGATGTGGAGAATTTTACAATATTACACGACAGCTGATTGGTCCACTGACATCGCGCTGCAAGTCTGAACTGGGATTAAAATCTCTGAAATCCCGATCCAGTATCTCAGCAAGCCGAACTTGATAGAACTCAAAGAAGAATATTAGTGCATGTAGAAGAACTGTGTTTTTCCTCTTTCCTATCTTTGTTAATCATCTCACGGCCCCTCAGAGAGACCCAGTCCCCCAGGCTGAAAACCGCTGGTCCAGACAATAAGAGACACATTCATCCGACTCCAGCGGGAAGACTATCGTCTGAGAAAGACTCCACACCAAATTCAACACAGACTGCGGAGGGATCAGAGAAACCAGGGATGAGGCAGAAGAAGAAGAGCTGGAGGGGATTCAAACCAATCACATGGACACAGAAAAGGGAATGATTGAGACCAGACAAGAATGAGAAGGTTGTTAAATGAACAGAGCAAGTAAGGGTATTCGTGCCAGCTGTGAGCCATTTTTAGCCCGTTCAACTCACAGCGCTTTCTGCTCTCCGCCTCACCTGACGCACTGATAAAGCCCTGAAATAACATGCCTATTTCTGACAAAAACTTTCTCCGACATGCCACGGACGACTGGCGTCACTCCGAGTGGTCTGAAAAATAGCCTCTTGACAAAGACACGATGTTCCCTGGTGAAACATCCCTCGGCGCCCGAGACCCACCCGCCGCCGTCATCGGACACCTAGGAACATCAGGAGCTATTTATAACAACTTCATCCCCTCACTTTGAAGGAATATCTGCCCGTTTTCCTCCCCTCTCCCCTCTTGCTTCCTCGCTCACTGTTGCCATGGAGATCAGAATCAATGACATCACTGGGGAAGCGTGTGTGTGTAAGCTGGAATGTGCGCACTGAATGAACATGGCCAGCGAACTATCAGGTGACAGGCTGAAGCACAGACAGCAGGCGTCCAGCCAGAGCACGAATACGCACCATCCTGCACGCGACGCGCGCGTAAAAACGCACACACGCACGCATACACTGCGCCTGGCAGACACGTAAACACACCGAGCTCGCACGGCCTTCCACCCGCCCACACGCCAAACGACACACAACCCATCTGTCACACGCATTCACACACACAGACACATGAAAGCATGACAAAAAAAAGAAGCTAATTGGTTTAACGATGCTGATTGAAATTGCTTTTTCAAAATGGCCACTGTGTGATGAGATGACTTAGCATGCATGCACAAATGGGTTTCTGATTCCTAATTACACACATACACAACGTTGGTCCTTTCTCTCAGGTTAATTACACAGATTGCTTAAATGAATCTTAAAGGGTCGATTCACCTAAATCACAAAAAACCCCAAAACACATCATTTTAAACCTGCAGTGCGGGACGTCTACACATAAATGAAGTCTGCTACATTCAAGGTCTTGCTTGAGTTCACACAGTGCTGATTGGATGTGTCACGGCCGGATTCTTCTCTCTGTATTGAGTGCGTTTTACATCGGCGAGCAGTGATTGGTTTGCCAGAGCTGAAGGGGGGAGCAACTGTAGCAACTGGAGTACAGCGGTGTCATAAGCAAGTCGAAAATGTAATTAATCTCATTACCAGCAGGGGGAGACAAAAGTTCCAAACAGCAGGTGCAATTATAAATTCAGCTGCCAATGACTTTTTCCATTGATTGATCAATCATGTAGTGTATAAAATGAGTACACTGAAGGTATTCACTGACTACATGACAAGTTATTATTGATATAAAGCAATTTGATTAATTTTTGAGTTTTCTACTGATCGATCGATTTGGCTAATTGTTTTAGTGATACTCACGTAACCCTGGTGGTGTTTAACATGTGTGTGATGCTAATTTTAATCTTTTTCTGGGTTGAAAAAGAGGACCTTTTCTATCTCTTCTGCTATATGTCGCACAATACATTTTACAGCTTTGTTGCTGTCTTGTGAAAACCACGAATCTCCGAAGTGTCAACTTTAGATGAGCACAAACAGCCTCGTTTTCAGCTTTGAGACAATGCTTTTGCTTTCCCAATCCACATTTTGTAAATAGTTTTTTTGGCTTTGTACGTTGATGTTTGACATACAGCAGTGTCTTGTAATCCCACCTGAGATGGGTCCAATATTTGGGATGACACAAATACCTTAAGTCAGACTGGGGTGTGTGAGAAAATATGAATATACGCAACACATCAGACCCTTTAAATATCTGTGACAGGCCTCTCACTTGCAGTGTGAGAGGGCCACTTAAGAGATCGTGGCCAAAGCGGCAGAAAATAGAAACTGCTTGGAAGATAGAAGAGTTATGCGATAAAAGACTCAACCATAAATAATCTACACGCATGCTGGCCCCGGAGGCAGACTGCCGACACATGACGTCTGCTGCGCTGTGAGAGATCCAGTGTGTAAGAATGTGAAGCACAGACTGAAAGTGTGTCTACTTCTGCGTTTCAATGGGCCCTGTCCAACATGGCCACAGAGCTGATAAGCCTGTCTTATCTCTGTTGCCAACTGCTGCCCCCAGAGAAAGTGACTGAAGGGAGAGGAGACAGTAAACACAGCAGTGGAACAACAGTGAAATAATGCCTCCACTGTTCCGTCTATTTACGCCCTCCTCCTCCTCTCCCTCACACACACACACACACACACACACTTCAAACATTCCCCACCCTCTGTTTACTGCCGACAGAAACCTCAACAGTGTCACCCGTATTGCTTTTACACCGTTACATCATGGCCGCCCCCTTGTTTACTCTGTCTCGTTCTCTCTCATCTTTAAAGGTGCTAGAAATACAACATATGCACCCCCACCTACATTCACACACTTCAGCTCACAAACGGGAGGCGAACCCGTCATACCCCATCATCATCCAAACCCAGCCTAACACACTTCTTTCTCATTTATCTCACTCAGACTCCCTCCACCTCTCTGTCAAGTTGTAATAGAAGCTCAAGCGCGGGGATGCTGGGGGTTAATGCTGCTGCAGAGGAGTGTGCCAGCACACATGCAAATCAGCAGCGTTCATGTGTGTGCAAAGAAAACCACACATGCAAAGCATTTGTGGCGCCCAGATCGCTGACAATGCACAACGGAAAAGGGCATCCCTCGTGTCAAGAGAAGCAAAGGGAGTGTCTGAAGCTGCATTTCCTTTGTTTTTCTTAAACTAAGAGTCCTGAAACTTCCTTTGACTACGCAACTCTTGAGAGGAGAAATGACACATTCTTCCTCTTACAGATAAAAGCTGAATTCATGAGCAATAACACAGCCAGTTGCTCAATTCAGCACACTGCGGGGTTTTTCTGCTACAGCCTCACTGAGTCTGGTGTGATCTGTAGCTTATGGTGGCTAATGTTAGCAGGTAAAAACAGCTGAGTCAGTTCTCTTTATGTTTCTACTTCACTTGTGATATTGGTCTAATAGATTGGCATTTAAGCTACATGTTGAACGGCAGTCTTGCACTTAGCCTTATCCCACAATTGTCATTTGTAGCAGCAGTGACTGCTGCTCAGAAAAAGTTACATATCTAAGTTTTGCTTCAAGGCTGCTTTAATCCTGGAGCCATAAATCACACTGGTGGTGGGCGGAGAGAAAAGGTTTGGCCGCCATACACCTTCAGCACCATTGATTGGGGAAGTATTCAGATCCTTTACTTCAGTGTAAGTACTAATTACACACTGCAAAAATAGTAAGTAAAAGTCCTGCATTGAAAATGATAAAAATATGTAAGCATTATAAAGAAAATACTTAATATCATTAGATTATTATTACTCACGCATTTATATAAAAGCAGGATTTTACTGTTGTAGTCGGCTAAGGTGGAGCTAATATTTATTTTGTAATCGACTGCAACTAATGATTATTTTCATTATAGATTATCATTTTCTCGACTAATCGATTGATTGATCGATTGTAAAAATTTTGAAAATAGTGAAAAATAGTTTAACTTTTAACATAACATCATATTTCACGAGCTCTTTGAATGTTTTGCATGTAAACATAGTAATTTGAAAAATAACTGGCTACTAATGCTGTCAAATAATTGTGGTCAATTAAGAAGTACAATATCTTTACCTAAAATGTAGTGGAGTAGAAGTGAAAAGACTTAAGTACAAATACCTCAAATTTCCGCCACTGACAATTAGCACAACGTTGCTTGTTAAATCATCTGTTCTTAATTAAGTAACATGAGACTAAAATGCAGGAAACAAACCACGTCACTGTTAACGTTACAACGGTCGAATGAGCTCAAACATTACCTCCTTACAGGGTCACGCACACAGCAGCCAAATGCACTGTAAACCGAACCGGGCAAACACTTTAATTGCATAGGTTAGCTTACCTGTAATGGCTGCACTTGAGTAACGAAATGATACTTTAGCCCCATTTAGTTTGAAGAAAAACATGAAGAAAGTTCTGCCTGAGTGGTATTCCTCTGCAGTTTGTCTGGTATGGTGACCTGGGCCTGTCGGACGCCATTAATCTTTTGAAATAATGTCACTGAGGTTAAACTTCAGGTTGCTAGCAGGTTGATTGGGGGCTAAATTAACATCCACTTCCGTCTATTTCCTTTGCTAATAAAGTTTTTTGTTTTTTTTTTTGTTTTTTTTTTTAACTTCTAACGGCCGATTTTGCTGAGTGGATATAAAACAATGGAACTTTTCCCTCAACTTTATTGTGTTACTCTCGGCTTTTCCAGTGCATCATTTTCGCAGTGTATGACCTGTTACACATTTTTGATATGTTAAATAAATCAAAAAAAAGAGAGAAAAAAAAACGCGGGCCATGGCGCAGTTGTGAGACTAACGGCTGAATTTGAACTTTTTGTCACCCTGCTGTGATGTGACAAACTTTATTAATATGTTTGAATGTCTTTATTTAAACGTCAGGCTAACTACAGTCAGCTAGCACAGGCTCTCACTCGTTTGCTAATCGATCTTTTTATATTTCTTATTATTTATATTTTGATATTGAGGACTCAAATAACTGACACAAAAAATGTTGCTTAAAGTGAAAAACCTGTATCATCTCTCTCTACAGTTCTTGATTTTTGACATCTTTTAACTCATTTGCTGTTGACCTAGCTAACATACCTACACAGCATGGAGGACAAAGTTAGCAACTATCTGGTGAACATAGTAGAGCATTTAGCAGTGAAGGAGCCAGGTATTTCCCTCATTAGTTGGTTGAGACCAGAACTGATGAAAAAGGAGAGCAAATATTGGACTTGGATTTTCTAGGTTGTCACATCTGTCCCTTTGCTTTTACATACAGGGTTAACAGAAATCGCACTATCCAGTTTCTCCTTTGAGGAGATGTTATTAGAAAGGGAAGCTATCGTGATAGTATTCAGGTCATGTCATGTCCATTTACAATGCAAATGACATTAAGGTGACACATCAAAGATACGCATCAGTGTGGAGACAGCCTACAACGCTTTACATCGCAGTCATTAGGAAATAGGAAAATAAGATGAAGGTGATTTGTCTATCAGTTCACGCAAAGTCAACCTTTTCGGTGTGGCCGAATGTTCAGGCATGATCAATTTTTATTCAGACAAAGCTTTCTATTGAGTTCTACTGCAGGTAACCCAGCCTTAAAGGCCACAGAGGAATATAAATGTGATGGGGGTTGTGTGCAGCTCTGACAGCATTGTCTCTAATTGCCTCTGTGGGACTCCCTGTTTGGAGATAACAAGGTGCCTCTCTTCATGAGAAATGCATACAAGATGCATAACAGTACAGTACCTGCTCTGTGGCAAGTTTGCTCTTCATTAGTGTGACGTGTCACATGGTCGGACTATAGTACAGAAGCTTCAAAGCATGACCTGTTAATGATAGAAGCATCTTCTGATGAACTGCATTTTGCATTTGACATCAGTGATAGAAGAAAACAATTAATCTTCGAGCACACTGACGAGGATGTCCTCTCAGATCATGATAAAAGCATGACATTTTAAGGAAAGGGGAGCAGAATTAAACAGATTCGTCCTCGTTTGTCCTTTAGCAGCTGATTAATAGTGTAATAGTTTAGCTTTCGTTGTGGTTTCATTAACAAAATGCTTCATTAGCTCTAGATTGATGTGTACAATGATATACAGCAACTCCATGTGGTTTGTAAATGGTTTTTATTAGCAAAATAAGGGAGATGAGTCTACAAAGATTCTCCATCCATGGAGAACATACACATACATTGACAGTTGTGGCAGTTTCTCTATATGAACAGATCCAGGACCGAATTTATCACTCATCTTGGCAAAGCAGTACTGATCTAAGATTATAGACCAGGCTCCCTTGACCATCTTAGTTTCCATCACCTGAATGAAAGGCTTCATAGATCCTCAAGCAGCGCCTCTACTCTCAAATCACCAGACAGGATCCAAGAACGGTGTCTGAACCTTAAAACATTTCAGACCTCATCCTCACCTTTGTAACCATCTTTTCTGTGGTTCAGTTTTTCTCTCCTTAACACCAAAAACTCCAAAACTCTCCTCGAAATACATTAAAATATACATTAAAATGTGCCTATTCTGATCTTTGAACACTTGAGCATATAATAAGCTCAGCGCCTCAGCTAACCATTTTAGTGAATGGTTGGGAAGAATGGATATTTTGTACACCGTTTAAAAACCAGAGCCCCAAATCTTTGGGGTAAATGTAACAATATACATCTCAGTATTGTACTGTGTGATTGGCCGGTAGGCCTTCCATTGTCATGGCGAGTGGGGGGGTGGGGGTAGGGGACTGTGGAGGCTACATGTTGGTCACCATGGAGACCCATGTACCTTTAGACCAGAGGGAAATCGTCCTCCTCCCGATAGCTCAGTGGTGTGCACACAGAAGATAGCAGGGACACTGACATATGAAAACAGTTTACCTCTTTATGTTTAGAACAATTCAGCAGGCAACAGAACAAGCATTGGGACTACGACCGCAGTAAAAGGCATGCGAAGGCACAAGTACCAACGAACTGGACTCAGAGTTGTACCCCTTTTCTTCCCTTTTAGTTGTAGGGAAGGAAGAAAAGAAGCAGTTCCACCAACAGCAAAGTATCCTTTTCCAGAGACAGCGGCAGAAGGAACAGCAAAAACGTGATCTCATCGAAAATTAAAAACCAAACAAAATAGAAAGAAAACGTTTTAAAAAATGTGCGGAGAAGTTTGCTGCGATGCTTTTACAATGATACAAACATCCTACACAAATGTTGTAACGCTAGTTCAAAATGTTCCAAGACAAAAACATAAATAAAGCTGTTAAAAGTGGCATATAGTACAGCACTGGTCCTTGACTGATCCTCTCAACTCTTCTCATCTTCCCCACCAAAGATGCACAATAAACTGGCTCCACTGCCTGAGGACATAGGAGAGAGACAGACACATGAGAAAAGAGGGATGAGTATAAAGAGGTTTTGGAAAGTCTGACATAGCTGCTAGGGTTGAGCTGAAGTAAAAAAAGTTTGTATTAAACCAAATGCCAGATCAGACCAATAATACTGAACTTTACCGCTAGGTAGCATGTGACTCAGTCGCTTCAGAGTGGAAAATATTGAACGCCCATGAGTGAGAGTGTAACAGCACCACAACCAGGACAACCAAGTGACACAACGTGCTTTAGGAAGCTAGCTTAACACTTTCCCGAGTCACATCTTCAAACAGGTTAAAACGTGAAAGTAAAGGTCTCGGATAATTTCTAAATCTAACGGAGCGGAAAATGTATTTAAGCCTTTTGATAAAAGAGAGCACTGATATCAGCATTTCGGGGATTACATTCTGCATTTGATCATAATGGGTTAGGCTGCATGTTTGTGGTCAACTCCAGCTGTGGCTCCTTCATAACTCTGAATGCTTCAGCTCTGGAAGCAAACCACTTGAAGGCAATTTGTTCAACACATTTGAAAGAGAAAAGCCAGAATGCAGGCACACACTTAAACCAGGCTCCCACAGTGTCCTCAGTAGCTCCAACTGTATTCTGATGCTATTCCCTACATCCCTTTTTTGTGGCTCACACACTCACACATGTGAGCCAGAGAAGAGGGTGTGGACCTCAGCTGAGCCCTGGTTGATAGAAAGATTCAGGAGGGTTGACGATGGTGATAACGAGCTTCTTACCAAGAAAAAAATGTTGTCGTCTTCATTGTCATTCTCCTCAGAAGAGACCACAGTCTTTCAGGTTGTTCTTGATGATGACGTCGGTGACGGCGTCAAACACAAACTGCACATTCTTGGTGTCTGTGGCGCAGGTGAAGTGGGTGTAAATCTCCTTGGTGTCCTTCCTCTTGTTCAGGTCCTCGAACTGACATTGAATGAAGGCAGCTGCTTCCTCGTAAGTGTTGGAACCTGGAAAAGACGAGGAACAGGAAGCCACAACATGGGAAAATGCATTGAGATATTGTTTGAGGAGTGAATAACATGTCTGGGCTTCATCCTGCTAACTGGGCTCTCTGCTTGTTCTTGTAAAAGGTTAAATGTGCGAGCATTTCCTGTCAGCATGTGGTTACACATCAAAGCTGAACGCTTAAAGGAATAAGTGGACAAAAGCTCACTGATTAACAAGCATCTTGTTTCTTTCATCATACAAAAACCAAAGTGTAAAATGGACAAGTTGTGGTTTTATGGAGGGTCATGTGTCGAACTGTTTCTTGGCTGGGAGCAGCAACTTCCTGAAGTCTCTACTGGTTGCTTGCCAGTCTCATGAATAAGACTGCACCCAGCCAAGACACAGTCCATATAACCCTCCATGAAAGCACGAGATGTGGTTTGTACACTTTAGTTTTGACACATTATGTACAATGTGATAATTAGTGAACTTCAGAGGTGCTGGTAAGATTTGTTAACATTAGACTGAACAAGGCTAGCAGTTTCCCCCTATTTCCAGTCTTTATGCTAAGCTAGGCAAACAGCCTGCTGAGTGTAGTCTTATATTTAGCAATAACGGTTTTTGAAATACATTAATTTAAAAATAAAGAGTCATTATGGGGTTTTTCCCAATCTTTATTCAAGAGGGTGGCCTTCTAATTTCAGAGCATGACTCACTGATCTCACTTTCATATTTTGTAATGCTTCCCTTAAAACCCTGCCCTTGCTCTCAGATAGCTTCTGCTTACACCTCGATTTGCGCTGCTTCTGCTCAAACTGTATGCTTACACAGAAGAGTGAACAAAATCTGCACAAGCAACAATATATCTGAGTACAATCACAGAGTTTGTGCAGAGGCGCAGCAAATTTAAGGACAAGCAGGGGCTATTTGAGTGCAAGGGCTTTAAGGGAAATCAGATACAGATCTGAAAGTGAAATCAGTAAGTCAACTAAAGATCATTCTCTTGAATAAAGATAGAAAAAAAGCTCCTTACAGTATATAATCATCAGTTTCTAATATAAGAACACACACATTTGACTGCATAAGCCCTTTTAAAAACATTTATTATTAGCAGGTTTTCATGGCTTATTTGTAGAAACAAATGTTTTTAAATCAATGGACCACCTTCAGAACACTTTCTGTAACATGCTGCCGGTCTTACCAGCGTATTCCGGGTAGCAGATGGTGAGAGGACTCTTCTTAATCTTCTCCTCAAACAGGTCCTTCTTGTTGAGGAAGAGGATGATGGAGGTGTCTGTGAACCACTTGTTGTTGCAGATGCTGTCGAACAGCTTCATACTCTCATGCATTCGGTTCTGAGGGGGAAAAGAGGGGTGATGCTGATCAGCGTGCTTTGCTCACTGAGTCACCATGAGTCAGTGGCTGAAGTACTCACCATCTCCTCGTCCTCAGCCAGCACCAGGTCATAGTCGCTGAGGGCCACGCAGAAGATGATGGCGGTCACACCCTCAAAGCAATGGATCCACTTCTTCCTCTCAGACCTCTGTCCGCCGACATCAAACATTCTGGAGGAAGGAAAGAAATAAACATGTTCTTTCAGCACACATGCATGCATACATAATACTGACAGTGTTTATGAAACCCAGTGACAAAAATAAATGTAGCAGTGCACAGAAGTGTCAAGCAAATGTCTCTATTTTACAGTGCACACAAAGGCTGTGTAATGGCCGAGGAAAACGGACGTTTAGCTCTTGCTCTATTTGCTGTCCATTTGCTCAGTCAAAAGATATAAACGATGGGGCAATTTAAAGTGTTTAATGTAAAGCCATTCTGAGGGAATACGCAGCAAAGTGGCACGAACTCTTTCAGGGCCAATTTCTAGACAAACAGATCCGACTATGAGGAGCACTTTAGAATCACATTCCTGAGCGACACTAGATGAAACAATCGCAAAAAACAACCCAGCAAAAGCCTTATTTAGCTCCTATAATAGCTCCTATTGGTCTATCAAACTGCACAAGCTGCGTATGGAACTACTACACTATGGCTTTAAAGGCTTGTCAAAAGAAATAATTTATATACAATTAGCACTTGAATACAAGACGTTACCAAAACATGTGAAAGCCTGCCATGCTGGCTCAACAGGTCAGTCCCTTTCATTCTGTTTGCCTTAGGATGACCATATTTTCAATCTTTATGCACACACCATGGGTGTTTTTATCAGGATTACAGCACACCTGCCGAGTGCACCTTTCATCACCATGGATACCATGAATGCGTCATTTTTGTTGCCGGGTACTGGCAAGCCCCTTGGAACTTTCTCTTTGACGTGACAGCTAACTGCTAGCATAATGACAGCTTCTGTCAGAGAGATCCACAGGCATCATAACCAGTGACACTGGCCTGTGACTTACAACAGCCTTGATAACGACACGCTGATGGATTGACACACATACAGTCAAATCAGCGTCAGACATGCGCTGCATTGTCTCTATGTTGAATTAGATATCAAAGAGTGGGACAGAAAAAGGTAAATCTGTGTGTAAGTGCTGACAAGAAGTGTAATAATCATTATTTTAACTGTAGTGAAAACCAGAACATGTGTTTTACAGATATGTGTGGGGACCCAGGACACCCAGCTTGAAACCAGGACAATCCCGGACGAGCCGGGACGTCTAGTCATTTAACTGTTGGAAGCAGATAGAAGAAATTTTTGCCTTTGACAGAGCTGGTTAGCCACTTTTGTGTAATTCCTACATTACAGAGTGATGGCTACATTACAGAATTGCCGAATTGTGCTGTAATACACAACAGTGACAGTAATGGTGTGTCATCATGACTGTTTAAGATGCACAGAAAAGAACAGAGTAAACACAGAACCGCTGGCGAGCCTGTTGGTGTGCGTATGCACCATATCACATGATGTTTCTCTCTTCTGTTTTGTGGCCAACAGTGCACATTTCAACGATGGTGGCATCAGCTACCAAACTTCTGGTATCGTAACATCATCAGGCCTGCTGCCCCCACTTCCTCTCTCTGGGCCATAAGTGAGTCATCGCTGATGCTCACAACACCTTCACATACTGTGTCACAACTTACAGCTGTATGTGTACAAAGGGAATTTCTGTGAGTCAGTGACAGGAAGGGAAGCTAATTAAGGCATCATGTAAAACACTTGGAGTGTACGCCAGTTGTTGCAGTGGAGAAAATCTCACTTGAAGTGCAGGTCCTTGAATGTGAAGTGCGTCTCCACAATGCCTGTGGTCTTGACTCGGGTCCTCAGGACATCCTGCTGAGTCGGGATGTAGGTGGCCTGGGATATCCTGTCCAAATCGTTCAAGTAGCTGAGGGGAGGACACAAGGAGGGAAAGGAAAACAGCAGAGAGAAGCGGGGGAGGAGAAGAAAGGGGGGTGAGAAAGAGAGCAGGAGGAGAAACAAGCAGGAGAAAATGTGTCAGAAGTATCAAGGTCAAGCATATAACCGCCGCTGAACAAACAACTCTCAGTGCATTCTCAGCGATAAACCAGGCTGGATTCCACATTCAGACAGAAAACAAGTCATGGTTTGAACTTCTGACCCCTTTGCAGGGCAACAGTTTACAAGGAATTGAGTTCAGCTTACTGTAGATCATACTGGAGTCACAGCAGGTGACTCCCTGCTTTGTACCATTAGAACAACATTGTAAGATTTGACAGTGAAAAGATCAGATACATATTTTGCATATGGTAAATTCAGACTTGACGGCTGAGTGGTTAGAGCGAACAGTTAGCAGCAGCTGGGTTTTAACCGTGGTATTTTCAGTGATGTGTGTGCATTGTGTTTGGTGGGTTCCTCTGTGGGTCTAAGGATATGCAGCTGAACTGGAAACTCCCTACATGCAAGTGTGTACGTTTGTCAGTCTGTTTGCCCTGTGCTGGACTCGCCACCTGTCCAGGGTGCTGTCCCAAATTTAGCAAAATACCTGCTCTACGCTGCACTTTTCATACCTTATCATGCTGTTCTTTTCTTTTTTCGTTCCTCTTGGGAAAACCCATAAACACAACTTGCACAGACCAAAACATAATGACGTATGATATACCATGTCTAAAGGGTAAGTGTCTAAATGTACATGCTACTGTCAGTATTTTCCTTCATATCTACCTGCAGAGTGTCTTTGTCAGATAGAGGATCTAACTTGAATTAGCCATATCAGGGCCTGGCCTTAGTGTTGCTTCTTGCAGCTTTATTATTTGGTGCCACTGTATGTGCTTCATGTGACAGGATGTCACACGTAAACACTCTGAATGTATTGTAACCCAAGCTAATACCTCAAGGTTATTGTTGATAAATTACAAGGGAAAGAGATTAGTGACCTCTAGTTGCTAGCAGACAAACACAAGTAATCTGCCCTTCACGCAAACAAGCCTTTTGTTTGTCTTCCAAGGTATTAAGTGGAGTAAAAAACGCACAAGCTTTAGCAATGTTGTTTCCTATTCACAAAGGGCCCCTGGACAGCAGGATTAGAGGAACCAATTAGAAAATGGCCAACAACTGCAGCTCCTTCGGCCTGCAACCTAACCGCTGCTTTCTGTTCTGCAGCAGCGAAACAAGACAAGTGTCCTTTCTCCCAACAAAACACAGGAGCTGCCTCGTGATGATATCATTCGTTTCAACTCCGTGGGCTCTTACGCAATATATAAAAGCTTCAGGCTGGTCAAGGAGAAGAATCAAACCGTTTAGCTCTTCTCTGCATTTGTTTTTTAAGCATGTGGCAAATGTTCCCTTTGCTGAGGCGTAAGGTCAAAGATTAAATAGTCTTTCCAGCCGTTGCTCTTCAGGCTCGGTAGACGAGGGCAAATATTGACAGTGTAAAAGTCCAGACAGATACATGGTACTGTAGCTTTGTGCTCTCTGAGCGTAGCTGAAGGCTGGGACAACTTGTGCCTGGCAAGTTGATTCTGTGTGTTTGCAGTGGACTGGCAGCAATTTGGGCGTCTGGTCGCCTAATGTGGAACACTGTGTCATTAAAAGTTGTTGACACAAATTGGTGTGCGGAGGATCATTGAGTCTTTTCAGTGGGTGACTCAAATTTTTTGGCGTTGCCTCGGCTGTTTCCGCGTGTGTTTGTGACTCACTATGCTGCTGAGTCGTTGAGCTGATATTCACGGGAGCGGCTGAAGCAGGCTTGGACGCCTCCGTCCTTCCACAGCCGCTTAATGACACCGGCCAGCTCTCCCGTCATGAAGCCTTCCTCTGCTGAGCCCGCCAGCACGAACAGCTGCCGTGCATCATCCTGGGAGAGGAGTTGCAGACATGTAAACGTCATCAATCAACAGTCAAAGTCATTATACCACCATTATAACTGACATTAATCTGCTGAGCTGAATGCCAGTCACAGGATTAGAAGAATATTTTAGAGATCAAATTCCCAAAACTGAATATGCTTTCCTATTTTCTCATCCTGAACAAAGAGAGTTTGCTGACAGACTATTCAACATTAGTACCTGCTTATGTTCAAACACCACAAACTCAATTCAGGTTCCCACTCTAAACCCACCAAACCACACTCCTCTCTCCCCGTCACTCACGGCTCTTGCGGCGTCGCCGAAGTCGATCTTGAGGCGCCCCATGGCTCTGATGATGGCGATGATGGACTGGATGGTGTTGCTGTAGACCACAGCCTTGTACTGCTTACACTCCTCTTCCGAGTAGCCCGCCTCGTGGATGATTCTGCAGAGAGAGAGAGGATGATACAGTCAGCGGTCGAGCCATTTTCCAGCATTGCAGAAACCTGCCTGATACAGCGACAAATGCTCCCATCACAGACAGAAAGCTCATCTTTTCATGACCACTGAATGACGTCTTTGTTTACTGAACTCAAACAGAAACTTGATTAATCATTTGTTGTCTTAAAAAACATTCTGCGGTTTAAAGGTGAGGCTGGCATTATTCTATATTCCTGTCATTGTCAACAAATCCCCTCAAAGACAAACCCAACAGTGAGTGTGTGTATGTGTGTCAGTCCATTGCCCAATACTTTGTGACTTCACCCAGTGCGCTGGCGTGGCTCAGTGAAGTGTTTTATTAGTTTTTGTCACAGAGGAGTAAACTACATCTACTTCTTGGTGGGGCTGCAACTAACAATTATTCTTCACTATCGATGAATCTGCCTTTTATCCCCCGACACCATGACAATATTGTGACAATAAGAACAATATAGAATATCTCAAGACTTAGAGAGCATAAATAAGCAACTTTCACCAGCTAACGACACGTAAATGTAGTCGCTCAGCTACAAGATGCTAAAGTCAATATTTTCCTTCCACTAGACCGACACTGTGCCGTGATATCTCTCGACACACTGCAGTGGATTTATGATCCTTCACTGTGAGTACAATAAGGTTTCTCCAGGTTGTCTCTGCACTAGCTGTGCAGCTGCTTGCGCTGTGCATCCGACATGTTTCGTCGGCTGTTTGATGAGTGTGTCCGTGAGGATGTTTAAGAAAAACATAATTCACATGACACACAGCATGCAGATGATGCTGAAGCAGCATTCAGAGTCAAAATCAATATATTCTGCTGGGTTGTCTTCATGATGCATTACGCCTGATACCTCGAATCACAGAGTGGAACATTATCCAGAGAGACGCTATAAAAGGATGATTGGTGTTTGACGCTGTTGGTGTTGTGGAAAATTAATACTCTCTCTGTGCCATTATGTACGTCTGATGAGAGAGATCATTGGTGATGAACTGGAAGAAGAGGAAAAGTTTCTTTTAAACGTTCAGCATGCAGAATGATGAGATGCAACAGCAGCAAAACAAACTCACTTCATCTGCTTCACAATTGTACTTTTCCCCGATTCACCAGCACCTGGAAGAGACAGAAGGGGAAGAGGTTAAAAATATTGCCCGTAACAAGCCGAGTGATTTCTCTGTGCTCGCCTCCTTTAACTGCACGTTAAATAAAAAGTGTTTAACAAACTGAGGCATACTGAGGAAACATGAAAATGAAACCTGAGCATCACCACCTCAACCAAAGGAGAACTGAGAAACAACAGCGAGTGTGTGTGTGTGTGTAACCTGAGGTGTGTGTATGACTTCAGTGTTTAATTTCCCGGCCTAATATACTGATTACTTTGCTCGCTACGCCTGCTCTGGTTTAGCGTTACAGAACCTGACACTGTACAAACTGTGCGTTTGGAATTTTACAATAAAATCTTCACATGATCAAGGCTGTCGGCCTTAACGTGGCAGACAACGCACGGTAAAACGGATTATTCCTGTCTGTGCTGTGAAGCGCCAAAGAACATGGTGTCACTTCAGGAGGGGGGGCGGGGCGGGGGGCACTCGGCGCTGGTGACTAATTAGATTGATGCCATTGTAGTTGAGACATAGTTGAGACAGCGCTGTGATGAAAAGAGCGGAGGGGGGGAGGGAGAGACAGGACGGGCATAAAGGGAATCAGACTGTCGGCTCTTGCTTCGCGGATCTGTCAAACGTCACAGCGCCATGGCAACTGCTCTTGTTATATCAGGACATCTCTAGTGTGAGGCCACAGTCACCTGAGGAGGCTTTGCGGTTATGAGTCTGTGTGTGTGTGACATGTTGGCTTCCACCGAGACCATTATGTATTATGCATCTGCTGCTCTTTTTCCTCTACTGTACTTGATGTCCCCATAGAAAGTCACTTGGAAGAGCCCTTTTATTAATCTTTTCCTTACACAAACCAAACCCATCCGCCATGTCCTCATAAACCACATTCATCAGGCTCTTCTCCTCTCATGAACGTTTCCATAAACTGCTTCAGATCTACTAATTTGCAGTCTATGTTCTCATGTTACAGCAGCAGAGGCTTCGTTAGAGCGGGCAATTGGCCAGTTGCCACTGACGTAACGCTCCTTTGCCACCGGGGAACATTTTTTCAACCCACTTGAGAGTGGCTATTCCCAGAGTAAACACCCCCAGCTTCTGTCTCAGCTCTAGAAACAAGAGAATAAGAGGAAGTGGAATCATATCGTGAAATCTACCATTATGTGTTACCTCATGATGCTGTCAGCAGGGACAAGATGGTTTACTCTTGCATAACAAATCATCTGCCTTATCTAGTTCAACTTTCCTTGATGTTGCAAACACAAAGGGACATTTTTGACACATGCCACTTGTAGTTGAGCCTGATTCTGGAGGTTAGCAACAGCTCTCCCTGAACTTTATCAGTAAAAAGTTTAACACAAAATGAATGCATAAATATATAAGCATCCCACTGCAGCGTGCTCTCACCATCTGTTTGAATTCCTTCAAACTTAACTGCATGCTGATAGTGCAGCCCTGGCACTTCACCTTCAGTATAATTGGATGAGATTCACCTGAGGACACATTATTTTAATTACGTGTCACCACTCGGGTGCCACAGCGCCCTGGAGGGAGGGGGTGACGGTGCGGTGGCAGCTCCCCGCGCTCTGAGGCCAAACACTGGCTGTGTGAATCCCTGTGGGAGCGGCACACAGACGGCAGATACGCCGCTCGACCGGGCACGGCCGGCCGGTGAGCTGGCAAAGTCGCACCCCTCGGCCTGCCCAAGAGCCATTTTCACCATGCCAAAGACACTTCACACATGGACGCTGTGCCTCTCAAGGTGGGATGCGTGAAAAACCGCTTCAGGCGGGCTGCGAGCTGACACTGAACTTCAAAAATGGCTTTGAAGGAAAGGAAACTTTCAACTAAATCGTGCAAAAACACCAAACGTTCCCTGATTTCAGCGGTGCAAACGTGATGATTTGCTGCTTTTGGTAATGAGGTTCATCACACTGGTTGAGAAATACCTGGACACAAAATAAACTGCAATGCTTGATGAATCATTGTAGGAATCTACTGTAAGTGCGTGAATCATTGTGGGATTCAACCGTAGCTAAGAAAAAGATGTGTCAGGGAAATCTTTTGTCACCATTATTCACAGTACTAAACCCTGAATGACAGCAGTAGTTTACAGAAACTGAAACCAGCAGCACAACTGCGATGGTAATACGGCTGCCTTCTAATGCTAAACACTCCACTGGGGAAAAACTGGACGGATACTATAAATCCAGCATCTAAGGCTCCATTATAATGGATGAGACATGAGCTACGTGTTTATGTAAGCGACTTGGCTCTGGCCTCCCAACACCGGTGATATCATTAGGGTGTGGATCTCGTCAAAGCCTCTAGGCCTGACGAACACAAAGCACAGAGGCGTCCTGATTTTGACTCTCTCTCACACTCACACACACACACACCTTTAAGGGTTACATGGCACCATAGGCCTGACCTACCGGGCCTCATGCAGAGTCATGTTACACACCCACGGCTTTGATACGCCCACCCCAAAACAGCTTTGGACTCAAAACCACTGGAGCAGCTGGTTTCTGTTTCTAGCGGTTCAAACTATTTTAGGAAAATCCAGGCTAACCCTTCCAATGAAAATGGAGGGTTTTTTCTTCTTCTTCTACCACAGAGAACAGAGCTGTTTCTATCTACCAACCACAAACACATCTCTCCTCTTAGAGCTGATCTCCCATGAAGGCAGCGAGGACGAGGAATGTTTTATAACAATGGCAGCGCGGAGACAAATGTGATTAAAATGGCTACCCATGCCTGAGCCTTCGCCGTTTATAGATTAACCATATGTCGCTGCTAATTCTACTGGGGAGTTTGCAATGTGTTCTCGCTGGCCGACCAAAGTTCGTAAAAATGTATCTTCATGCCAGCACATCCACTTTTAGGTGATAAGTCCAAGCACTTGAGTGGGGCTTATGAAGTTTGGCACAGTGTGCTAACCATATTAGCGATGCCACATTAGCAGCATGCGCCCGACACCCCCTCCCCCCACCCTCTCCGGTTTCCCCTCTTATTCCATCATATGCATCCATCTTCCTCTTTCGCATTCTCTCCGTCTCCTACGGTCATTTTCCTTTCGTGATTTATTGTTCTTCTCACTCACTACCCAGTTCCTCTTTTTTCCCCTCTATCTCCCTCTGGGGGGATTTAAGTATGACTCACTCATGAAGGATTCCAGGAGCCTCCGAGCAGCGCTACCCACCAGGGGAAATGACCACAGGGATCGATCTGCCAGCAAGCCAGTCGATAGCTAAAAGATTGCTTCCCGCACACACTGGCACACACAGAACTATTCACGGAGATGTCCAATGATGCTTACACCGATGAAGGAATGCGAACAATTTAACTACTTAGATTGTCTGTGTTTATTGTGAGGGGCCCCGTCTCTAAGATGAGTGACAACCGTCATGCTACGGCGCATGTGTTGCAATGCTGGTTACATGATTTTGGAAGAAACATTCAAGAGAGAACAATGAGAAAAGTTAACAAAGGCTAAGGATTATTAATAAAATCTTCCCACAGTTGCACGACAGCTATAGAAAGAGTAATTAGGCTGAGGAGATTGTAATCTATTTTAGCCTGTAGATATGAATAGTACGATAATTGGGTCCTGGAGATGATGGAAATAAAATGAGAGCCAAATAAAGGCTGAAAGCTAAATGAGAAATAAGCTCAGTTTTCAGGGAAAAGGATCCAATTCGGTCTCTCTACCTGGGCCTGCCAGCACACTCACAAAGATTCAAATCATTCCTCACGCAAATTGAGGTTTCTACATCAGCATTACGATGACGGGGCGTGCACATAAGCCTGCGATTAACATTTCAAGACAGCGCTGGAGAACCAGGTGGTCACCACATGAAGCTGCTCACCAAATCACTGGGGGTTTGCTGTATACACAAATATCTACACACTTGGTAGGGGTCACCTCCATGTGATACACAAAAGATTTTCCTCTCATAGCAAACAACACGTCTCTACAGCACAGCCACCCTTCCACTATCAAACCACATGTTTTGTTGACTTTTTATCTTTGTTGACAGGGTCTGTTTAGAGAGAATCATACCCCAGAATTTCTTGTGAATCAACAACTCCGAAACAGTATATTTTCAGCGACTGTTTATCCGCAAGGTAAACAACTCAAACTCCTAACTCGGGCCCCCAGCTTCTCTGCAGCGGAGCTTTTTCATTTTTAATGCTTCAGTCATTAGCGGTGCTCTCATTTTACAGCCCCTCTTTTCCTTTCTCCAGCCGGTCTGTGTGTCACATCAGCCAGCAACCTGAGGAGCCTACCACGCTGAGTGGATCAAACACAAATGGCAGGAGACTGCGCCAGAGCCGCCACGCGTGGGGGCCACACGACCCGGCGCTTAACTGTCACGACAAAAACAGCTACCAAGAGCAGAGCGGTTAAGCTGATGTCACCAGATCTGTGTCAAGAGCAACGGCTGGTGAAAACTCACATTCCACCCTGCAGAAGCACAGCAGAAACTTGACCGAACTTGCTTTCAATCAGCAAGCCCCATCTGGCGTCCAAGCACCTGAGGAATGCGATCTACCTTTAACAAGAAAATATGTACATTCCTGTTCAAACAAAGCAGCTTAAACATCACACTGTTACATATATATCCCAAGAGATGTAAAGAGTGTCCTTTTGATGTGTGACTCGAGTAAGAATGATGGAACAAAAGCAGTGCATTATGCAAAGAACATGAGGAAATGTTGTTTATCTTTCTCTGGCTCCCAAATCTGTCCACAGAAGCCACTAACAGCTCTCATTGTGTGCCTTCTGTCAGGTGTTTGCCTCATATTGCTGTTGGCTTCAGACTTCGTGTCCTGGTAACCCACATACCATGTGTGTGTATGTAAACATTTCCCACAGCTAGGGGACCGATGGAAAAGTTTTTCACCTACGGTCTCTATTGACAAGGATAACAGCGTTTCCCCACATGTAAGTAATGCCATTAATTTACACATGGCCGACTTCTTAATGGAAGCAGTTCACATGATTGTGCATACAGGAGCCGTGGCATGATGAAACATGTATAATGAATGTAAGAAATGATGATAATGAAGTATAAAAGACTTCAGTGGGTGTGCTGTGCCGTTCATAATACATTCGTATGGGTGATTTTAAAGGGACTTATCAACGCACCAAACTAATAGCCTATGGTGGATTCTTCTGCACCGCTCAAACATCAAGCGGAAATGCAGACAAAAGGTCAGTCAAAATGGACCATTGCTGAGAGCCATGAAAGGCTCATGAGGCAACAATCTTTACATCAGCATGTTACACAACTGCTTAGTTATTCCAGTTGATCAATGGCCGTTGAGTTTGAATGGATGCTATTATAATCTCGTGTTCAAGAGGCGTCTGACAAAAACTCAGTGCCTTCATTATTGTAGTTCCTGAACTCATCAGCTTCACACATGCCAAAATGAGTGGAGTCCACAAAGTTTTCAGTGACATTCAGTCAGGCCTGGGCCCCTCATGAGCCACAGGCCTATTTTCCCTGCACTGCACTGAACCAGGCGAGAGGAAATGTGCCATTGTTAAAGGGTTTAGTCAATACAAATGATCCACAGAGGCGGCTGAATGGATCTAACAGCGAAAAAAGAAACAAAAAAAATTTGCCGTGGTTGTAATTCTGAGTACAAAATTTGCATAAACCGACTTAGACCCAATTTGAACCCACACTGACGCTCTGTTATTGCCATTTTGACTCGTAACGTTTGGTATTTTCTGCTTTCCGTTACGTTATGTTGCATTCACTGACCAGAGTTGACAGTTCACTCCAGCTAGCAGAGAGCAGAGTATGCTAGCGATGCGGAATTGAAACTCCGTAACACTTCACACCCGCCACCAGCTAAAACTGACTGTTCCCCCCCAAAAAATTAACCCACTAATGTGGTTTTCACGCCC